>JAUJYT010000448.1:0-19009 GCA_033996565.1 Nanhermannia nana
ATAAAGAAAACAGTCTCGTAAATAAAGTACACAATAAATAAGAGTCAACCAAAAGGAAGAACTGAATGATAAAAAAGAAATAACAATATAATAAGTTAAGATTGAGGGGCGTTTAAAGTACTACTCTTTACTGACACATAAGTATATTATAAGACTTAGAGAAATCTTTTTTGTCTTTTCTATTCTTTCTGTCTCTTATTATGTGGTCTTTTCTTCTTTAATAGAAGAGATGAGTTCAGTGGAGGAAAGAAAGAAAAAATAAATAGACACACAATTAAAGCCAATCAATAATATATGTATTGGTCGGCACATCAATGACTCGTGAGAATAAAACCATACAATAAATGGACGAAAGACTATAATATATTAATGCTATCGCACAATAGAATCCCATTTTTGTGTTGATTAGGCTATTATTTATTGGCTAAAGAGATGTTTCTTTTTCCTGACATTAGTATTCATTTGTCTTTTTGCTTGATATACGGTATCATTTATCATATTTATATATTGATCCATACATTATAATATGAAATAAGCTAATAAACATCTTATACCAGTAAATACTAATATTTTATTAAATCTTAAGATATGAGACTTACAGGTCAGACTAACTCAGTCATCAATGAGATCTCAACTCACTAAAGTTAATATAGGCAAAAGGCGAGGAACAAATCTGTAGATCTGCGAGGATTATTCTAAATATAGAGGAATCATAAATGCAGAAGCTTTTAGGCCACAGTTTACGGGAATTATCTAAATTTCAAGGAGAAGTCAATCAATGCACTATTATTCAAAGAGGTATTAAATGGCTATTATTAATGTGCCAATATTAAATAAGATTCATCAGTATTAAAGTAAAATTTTTTGCAAAAAATTTTTTTCTAAAATTCTTTGTAATTTTCTTTAATGAGAACTGAATTTCTATAAGGCATTTATTAAACTTTAGTCATATATTTCAAGTAAAATCTTAACCAAAACAAATTAAAAATATATTCAACTATTTATTTAACAAGTAAACACTGAGAAAAGCACTAAATAACTTAATGTTTAACAATTTTTGAAAAAATTAAAGTTTAGATCATAGATAAGTTTTTTGAGATTCTTGAAAGTTTGGGGCAAACCTAAGCTCTTATATGCTTTGATTAAATCCTTAAATTGTTTAATAGGATATCAAAATTTATACTAATTTTATGAATCAATAGCATTAAACTTTAACTAAATTAATTGCTTGAGATTTAATTATCTGTATTTTTGCTTTTGTGATTAAATTCAATGTTTAAATTAATAATAAAACAAAACGAAAACCAACAAAACTTATCTGCTTTATCTCTTGAGATTAAATTCTTGTAGTTTTTTGTGGTCAATAATGATAATAGTGTCTCATCTTTGAGAGAACAACAAAATACATCTTCTTTTCTCTTTTAGTTTCATTACTTGTGGTTAACTAAAGAATAGAGTGTTTTCTTTGTGATCATATTTCATCACAAATAGCTTTTAGTGGATCTCTCGAGGGATTTTACTATAAGTCAGTAATGATTTTTACTGCCAGACAAAACTCATTTCTAAGAATTTTGTCGCAACAATTGATTTGTGTGTCACAAATTTATTTATTTATAATTTTTCTCTTATGTGTTTCTTATCACCATTTAATAGAGACATAACTCAAAGTAAAAGTACTGTATATTTACTTATGAATAAATAAACCCGAAGAATATCAATGATTCCCATATTTTAACAAATATGAACTTAAAAATAGAGTCTATTTGTAAATAAGGATTCTATTGACTGATCAAAGAGAAAGCAATTCACCACATAAAATATCTTCTTAAAAAATGCCTATTTCATAATGAATAATGATCTTGAATCGAAAATTAATTTTTACAGGTTATGTAAATAAAACTTTGATTATAACTAATACAGCTTATCAATAATTAATATAAATGATAATTTGCTTAATCATATCCATATTTATCTATTAATGTCAGTGTCTAATTGTTTATCAAATATTTCAATGTGTCCCATATGTTACTTCACTTGGAAATAACTTAGTTCTCAGAATTCTATTAAAACTGCAATTAAATCGATTCTTTTAAATAATCATTTTATACGTCTCAATAAATAGAAAATTTATTAATGGAATCATGATTTCTATAACAGGTCTTAATTTTTTATAATCAATTGTTCTAATATAATAAGACAAAGTTTTATTGATTGCGCATTCCTTTTAACAGCAATAATCGCATTAGTATTAAGTGTCGATTTAGTGGCATCAGGTCGATGTCCAGCACAGGAAAACATCAAACCCTGGTGTAATTGTAGTGAACGACTAGTGAAATGCTCTGCGACAGAGGATTTCGAATTGGAAAAAGCATTCATAGCAATATCAAAAGAAAGAAACGAGGCTGAGCGGTCATTTGATACGTTTCAATTGGAGAGCAATCAGATTACAAAACTAGGCGACAACATATTTCATGGCTTAAAGTTTAAGACATTGAGGTTTCTATCTTGTGGTCAATTGGTTTGTGTCAGTCCAACCGCATTCTCGGGAATGGAAAAAACTGTAGAAAGTTTTATATCTGTCGGCACGAGTTTCAGGTAATTCTACGCTTTAATTAATAATAAGAACAATAATTAGTTTATTTATAATAAAAAGAATTGAAAATAAGTCTTATTTAATAAAATTATTTTTTAGTACCTGTAATTTGTTTATTTGCAAATTATACATAAATTTAATAAAATTAAAGCTTTAAGTAAAAGAATGGAAAAGTTATGACCACAAATGCTTAGTTTTATTTTGTGATTCATTTAATTTAAGTAAAAAAATGCCGAATCAGAGCAATTAACCAATTAGAATAGTAAGTGTCATCTGTTTTATGATTAAACAGTAATGCTCGAGTGTTATTATCTATAATATTAATTAGACCTGAGGCACAGCATCATGTTATAAGTTATAAACAGTGTTGAGCGAGCATAAAATGATCGAACACTATGCATCACTAATTCAATAAAAGTTTAAGGTATTGTTTTTGTGATTCAAGAATTTTACTTAAAATTTGCATTCTTTTACAACAAAGCACAAAAAATTGATTTTGGACAATATCTTGTTCTAAACTAATAATTAAAAATTGATAATTAAAAAAATTAGACATTGAATCCTAGCATGCAATCACTTCGAAAGAATCAATTATAAGATGGAGTTTCAATTTTATAATAGTATACAGCTTTCAAAATTGCAGATTCATTAATATAGTTATGAAACTTTCTGGCTTTAGGCATAAAATTTATTGACTTAACGATCAGTAAAAGCTTGAGCAGGTGCTCGAGTTTTTAATTTTGCCCTCCTAATTTAGCGCGAGCCTGTGCATATCGATCACTGATCGATAAGAAAAGGCTTACTAAATCTTGTTTTACTCATTTAATTAATTTATTTGCTTTTAATGAAAGTTTAACTTTATTACTATATTTCATTTCAATTAATGGCTTCTTAACTAATAATTCATTGCTTTAATCCCTGAAGATCTAAATATTGATCGAAAAGCTTTAACACACTCTTTCTGCAATTTTTCACTTATCCAAGAGTTAAAATTTATTCAAAATAATTATTATAAGATATTGTTTGATAACGTGCTTTCTTAACGAATTGAAATTAAAAAAGTTTAAATTTATTCGTATGTAAAATGGTATAAAAAGTTTAAATTCTTTAATTAGATGGGATGTAAACCATGTCGCCGAATGCAATGTATTCAAAGCTTTGAGAGGTTTATTAAATTTACGTGAAGTCAACATAACTGGCAGTAAAATCAATGAAATTCCTGCGGAAGCATTCAATGATTTGGTTGGTTTGCAAACAAAATTAGCGACAATTGATTTGAGTGGAGGACAGGGCGGAGATATTGTCAAAGTAGGAAAAAATGCTTTCGCATCACTTAAAGGTTTGAAAATATTGATTAAATTTTATAAGAGTTAAGATAAAAGCTATTATTCATTCAGAATATTGAATAGTATAAAAACAAGATCTACTTCAAGATTTTGAAAGTTCTAAAAACTGGGAAAATAATTGATTGAAAACTAATCTTATTATTTGCTTAATAGGACTGAAATATATAGACTTGTCTTCACACAAAATAAATTCAATCAGTTCGTATGCATTTGCGTTTACGATGCCCTCAAATGAAAAATTATTAATTAATTTATGGAATAGCAGCTTAACTTATAAAAGCTTTGAAAACAATTCGTTTGATCCCAATGAGAGACCGACTACACTTAATTTAGGCGCTAATCCACTTTTACAAGTATTAGAAGAATCAGTATTTCACTCTTTCTTATCTAATAAAGCGAATGGTCATGAAAACCATATTGACCTCACTGGTAGTCAATTAAATCGCATTTCAAATAACTCATGGCTTTTAGAGAATACAACAGAATTCAATTTAATCCAAAAAATTACTAATGCTTTATCACCGGATGGAATTTCCTTCTGGAAACACACAAAAGCTGAATGCGATGCTAATAAAGATCTCCTTAAACCGATTTAATTGTGATTCTACTTTATCTATTAGTTTAATAATTATAAAGAGAATAATAACATTTTTTTGTTAAGATTGAAAAAAACTAATAATTATTTATGATTAAAATAAAATATAAATACAATAGTTGTTAAAATGGAGATTTAGCTTTGAAGTTATTTATTTAATAGAAATAAGTTTTAAGATTTTAGTCAAATTCAAACAGTTAAAGATTAGTTATGTTTAGTGACAGAATTTATTTCGTTTTATTCATTTCAAAAATTTCGTATGTCTTACATGGTTTTATAAATTGTTTAACGAATTTGTTGTTTATTTGTTAATAAATTTATCTCAAAAATTAGTTTTATTTTTTATTACAAATAATGCTTTTTATTTAATTAATATGACATAAAATTGATCTGTTTTAATATGATTTTTTTAATCAAATTTGATAGTCTGTTACACATATTTACTTCATATGAAAAGTAATTGCCAAATAATACTAATTCATGTGATGGCTCGCCATTGTATTTAGTTATCTTTTTCTTTTTGAAACTCAAATCAGGATATACTGTAATTTAAACCATTCGCCCGCTGGATGTTTTCTCTGAGGCATTTTTTAATTAAGAAATGATTTAATTAAAGAAAAATTGTAAAATCTAATTAAAACACATATGAAATGATGAAATTTGTAACAAAAATACGCCTGAAATATGTTTTTATTTCATTCTATATTTAACGAAATTCTCTATTTCTTATATTTGTTGTGTTTTATTTCGTTTCATTTATTTAACGAAATAAATACTGTCACTAATTATGTTTATGTTGAAATGTGTTTATAACAGTGCTGTTTGACTAAAAATCTAAAAAATTTCTTAAATAATTTCTTAAGCTTTATTTTAAATAATAATAAAACAATAAATTTTCAAATTCAATTTTTTTTTTAAATTTAATTCCAAAATCATGATAACTTATGTCTCTGAAAGGCAGAATCAGACACACGGTGTACCTGTACATAAAAATGCTCTGATGGGACTTTTACCTTAACTTTTAACTTAACTTCAAGTTATAGTAATCAAAATTTCTGTTGAAAGTTAATTTATAGAAATACAAAATTAGAAAATATTAATTTATTGAAAAATTATGTAAATTATAGTAATATACTATGATTTAAAAATCAGAAAATATAGCAAAAACACATTATAATAACTTTATTATGTTATTATAGCGATTATTTAGCAGATCTAATAAAATGTGATGCCTTTTCAGCGATCATAATAGTTGCTGCGTTTGTGTGTGCATTAGGTATTTGTGGCATTACAGAGGCGTCAATAACTCGAAGATTTGATATACCTCTCACTCTTAGTCTCTCGTCAACAACAGAATTATTATCAGTTGAATTACCCATTCTTTACATTTGATTTAAAAATAGAAACAACAGAATTAGTTTTGATTGTTTTGAAAGATAAACTTAAGATAAAAGATAAATCTAAAACTTAGTTTGAGAAGAAGATAACAAACATAAAGTTAACTCAGAATCGAGTGCGTACCTGCACGAGCCCACAAAATTATAATAACTGCGCGACAGTTGTCTCACATGACATCTAATATAGTCATCACAGATGAACTTATTTTGACATAAACGACATCCAGGAATAGGTGGAAATAGTTCCACGCCTTGCAATGGGTCTCTTAGTGTGATATAAATAGCAATTCGAACCGCATCTAAAATTGTTTCAAAGTCTTGACTTTCAGTCAAATATCTCGGATCTACTAATGGGGGTCCTAAAGGGTTCGTAGCATTCAAACGGACAGTTCCGCGGCTTAAAGGCTTCACTAGTACCGGATCCACAGCCATGTAATATCCACCCACATATGGCCGCCAAAAGTCGGCCCATTCGGCTCTGTTTATCAAATAAGAGTTTTTGTAAAATTTTAATATTTATTTATTTGAATAAATAATGCATTTTTAGAAATTAAACTTACGAATTGTTAACATATTGTGAAACTGTAGAATTCAAGTCATCTCCAAAGTACTCGACAACAGTGATGACCATAGAGTCGGGCCAACTTCTGTTCTCCGTATTATATCGACTATTAAGATAAGTGACACCATCCGGATGATGGGCTAACGGACCGCTTGAACTGGTGTAATAGTTATACAAATTTTCGACATTAAAATAAGGCAACGGATCGATTAATGAGGAGTTTTTAATACGATAATAAAGCGGCACAAATACATGATCGTGTAAATTATTACCAACTGGTAGGTCAGCTTTCACCTCAATGTTGAGACTTTCCAAGTGAGCTCTCGGCCCGATTCCAGATAACATCAATACTTGAGGTGAATTTATTGGGCCTTCAATTCAAATAAATTACTGATTCATTATATGAATATCTAATGATTACTCTTAAATATTTTTGATTACCTGCAGACACAATAACTTCGCGATTGGCGGTTGCGACTAAATTCTGTACACCGTTCCTATTATATAAGACACCACAAGCTCGTGTCTTATTTCCTGTGACTTGTAAGAGAACTTTTGTAACTGTAGAACGAGTCAAGATATGCAAATTTGTGCGATTAAATGCTTCGATATAAGCGTTGGCTGTCGTTGACTTAATACCAGTATAATTATTCCAAAACATTTGAGCGACTGCTGTGCCTGAATATTAGCATTTAATTACTCATTAAAAATATCAATTAATTGATTATAAATCAAAGTTTGAAAATATGGCTTATTGTACGCCTTCTCATATGTATCACGAGAAGGCTTACTCGTTAGTATTATTGTGTAATTACCGAAATTCTAATTATGTACAGAAAATCTTCATTTTCTCTAAAGAATTAATATTTATTTTCTTAACTGATTACTTATTTTAATGTAACTCAAGCACTATTCTAATGCTCTTCACTTATATGGACTGATTAGATATTCAAAAATTGATTGTTAACTTTGAAATAATTTAAAATACCGAATTGTTGTTCTCCATTCAAATCAACAGTAGGTATGCCAATACTGTTGGCCGCATTTCTAAATGCCACCACAATAGGGTCAGGTTCTGTCTCTGTGGATATGGCAACTGGTCCTCCCGTGTTATGGTAGAACATATTACTATTAACTATTTGAGGGTCTGTATTATTTTCCGCCAAAAGAAAGTATGGCAACACATTTTCGTACGACCAATCAGTCAGATTATAAGTTTGAGCCCAATTATCATAATCTCTTCTATTACCGCGATTATAAATATCCCAATTTGCTGTCGAGGAACCGCCTAATACTTTGCCTAACAATTTAAATACAATTAGTTTAACCCATTATTTCAATCTATCAAACAATACCTCTAGAGATGAAAAAGTTAGGATAGGCTAAGCCTGCATTGGTTTGTGGCACCACATGATAATTCCAATCAAATTCTCCACCGACTAAAAAAAGTGTATTTCCCGGCATATCAGTTATGACACTCTGAGGTCCGCCGGCTTCTAATAGCAATACATTAACTGAAGGGTTTTCTGCTAAACGTGAGGCCACAATACAACCGGCAGTTCCGGCGCCGACTACTATATAATCATAAGTGGTTCCATTAACAGGATCAGGTTCATTACCATAATTGTTGTGAGCTATTTGTCGCTGTAATGTTATTATTGAAACAGTTATAAGTTGTACGGTTAGACTTGGAGTTGACATTATCGACAATTCTTACTAAACATTAGTTAATTATGAATTTCATGCCTTAAACAAATAAATATACAGATGAATCAGATATTAAATAATAACTCATTTTATATCCCGCATTATTTGTAAAAAATATTAGAGATTGTGTTTAAAATATGCAGTAGTTTTGTTTTACGACCATTAATGAGGGATTTTTTGATTTTAATTTATTGTGTCATTTAATTTGATTTTAGTTTTTATATAAATATGTGTAAAAGTTATAACTTATATATTGTTTATTATACTATACTATACTCAGATTATACTATATATTCAAATGTTGTGATTTTCACTCATTTTGTTAGAAGTGCATTAAACTCAACACAATCATGGTTTAAGTCATTGTGTTAATTGTCAATATTCAGTTCATAAAATTGTATGACATGTTTCTAACTATAAGAACCAGAGCAACTCAGCTCAAATAATTTGACAGTTTGCTGTTTCCATAATAATGCTGCGAAATAGAAAATGTTTCTCAATAGACATCAAAAACATTAACATTTTGTCGTTATAGAGAGTTACAGTTATATTTAGAATGTCTAAGAGATAAAAATTTATTGAGTACTTTATTTTGCTTGAATACGTTATTATATAACTTATAAATAATAGGGTTTATCGAACAGATCGAACGTACAATGGGGTGTCATTAAAATCTTTGAAATAAAGGACTAAACCAGTTCAAAAATCAGTAATACTGAGTACTTTAGACTAAAAAGGCCGGCAGTGCCCAAACCCAACCCGTCGTCTACCAGTCTATTCGTTTATAATACTGTAGAATAATTCGTCAATGTATGCAAAATATATAAGTTATTATCACTATTGACGCAAAAGAATTTACGTACTTTTTTATACTTAAGATAAGATATCAAAACGATATGATCACAATTCCAACTAATGTTAGCAATTAATTTTGGACTTCTTTAGCAGTCTAATGTTCAAAAATCTTTAGCCAGTAGAGAATGAATCATGTTGCTATATTATTGAAATGAATAAATAAGATGTTCAATATGATTGGTACTGTTTTGGTACATTTAGCACTGTATTGTATCTGTACTGCATAGAGTACCAGTATTGTATGGTACAAATAGTGCCCAAAATTTAATATTTATTTTTAAACAAGCTAATCTTAAAAACACTTTATTTAAATAAAACAAAAATGCAGTTTAAGCACATTATATCACTAAATTTAATATTAAGTCCATGCTATCTATAAATGTAAAGCCCGATATAAATAGCAGCCAAGATATCTAAATATAATTAAATACTTTTATGTTAACAAAAGCAGTTTAAGTTCTCTATCATGCCTTCAATTGATGATTTGGATATCTTTGTGGGTTATGATAAGACTGGATATAGACTGGAATTAACTTATCAAAGATTTATAAAAATAAAGTCGATAACTGATCGAGAATGGGATAAATATTTACTTTAATTCTCAATCTCTATGGGAATTGTGGGTATGTTTAAAGGCACGGCTATTGTCTCACACAGTGCAAGTTTTTCAATCTTTGGACTAATAGAGAGATAACCAAAAACTATTTAAAGACAAATTATTCTGCTCATAAAATGCATTAGTAAGTTGAGCTTAAGTGTCAAGTTTTATAACTATTTGAATCTTTGGTAACTTATTGATATCAAACTAAGAAAATGAATGAAATGCCTGCAATAAATCTATTGGAAACGTCTGTGCCCACAGAAATGGAAGCATCGATACCCATGGAAATGGAAACGAATGAAATTCCTGAAAGCCCCAAAATGAGAAAATCAAGTTTACGAAAAATATCGAAGCTTAGAAACAGTATACGATTACTGTTCAGTCCAACGAATAAGCGAAAAAGTTTGAGATATTCTTTAAGATAGAGAGAGAAGGTATAAAAACTAAACTTCAAAAAATATTTTTGTCTTTTATTAATAAAGATCTAAATTTGTTTTTTTATAGTTCTTTGAAATGGTTTAATCATATGAGATATGGTTAGTCAAGTCCATTAAGATTCAATCGCTTTATTCATATTTCAAGTTATTGGAAATGAAATAAAAATATAAAAAATATTCATTTGTATAATAAACTCATTTTTTATAATTATATATAAATAATTTATAACAAATATTTATTAATTAAAAGCTAACTTTATAAAAATATTTTCGCCAGTTTGTGACATAGATTCTTAATATTAGATTGAAAGTGGATATTGTTATCAAATAAACCATTTGAAAACAATAACAGCTCCGGTGAAAAATATTATGATATAAGCAAAGCTCGATATAAAGCCAAGAAGTACTGAGAAATAAGTTATATCCCAACCTCTGGATATGATAAATCTCATACTCTCTATGGGCGACGTGAGAGGTAAAAAATAGCTGATAAACTTGAGAAGTGGTGTCATTGATTCGATTGGCCAAAAGACCCCACAAGTAATCCAAGTCGGAAATATGATACCCATACCTATAATCATTGCGTATATCTTATCGGGAACTAAGGATGCAATAAGCAATCCAAGTGTTATACCAGAGACTCCTTGAAGAAACACTATTGCAAACACTTCATAAAGTGTACCCTTATTTGGTATTTGCCATATGTAGAAAGTGGTGAATACCATCAAAAATACTTCAATTAATAAAACGCATAATTGAATAAATAGATGCGCTGATAATATCTCAAGTGGTTTCACACCAGCGACAAGACTGCGTTCAAGTACTCCGTAAATGTGTTCGTCAATCAAAGTTAATGCTGTCAATGAGAACGGGGCAAAAAATATAAGCGCAATCACCTATCAGTTTGAGTTTCAAATATACGTTATTAGAGAAAATCAATTACTCAACAATTATGATAACATACCATCCCTGGGGCCATAAAATCTTGAACTGATGGCTCATAACTGCCATAAACTACTTCTTCTATTTGAAGAGGCAGTGAAACTGAGTTTGGATTATAACCCAATTTGATTAAATAGTTTTGAACAAATTTTTGAAATGATAGCCCAATCGATTTTATTAAATTCAAACTTATGACAGAATTAGACATATCTGGATAGAGCTTAATATTACTGCATTCAATCGATCTATTCTTAGCTTCACCTCCTTTTCGTATTCGGACTTTTAGGCATTTAGAAAAATTAGAAGATAATGAAACAACAGCCCAAGAATTGCCAGAAATTACTGAATCAATAGCAGACTCTAATGTTTCGTAATTATTCTAATATAAAGTATAAGTATATTAAAAAATATTTTCGGTATTTTTTATTAAATAAAAAATTTTTAAATGCCATAAAGAATAAAATTAAAACCTGAATTATAGTGTCGTTATCCAAATAATTAATTAAGTGCTGAGAAAAATATTTAGGACTCTCTTCATTAAAAATCGCAATATTGAGAGCTCGCGGGTCTTTTCCAACCGATGCACAAAATATCGATAACTGAACTGATGGTAATAAATAAGCTATGAATAAGATTGGGTTCCCTTTTATTTTATTAAAACTTTTACAAAATACGGCCCAAACTCTAAACCAACTGAAAATATAACTAAAATTTCGCGAATTATAAATTTTTTGATATTTATTTCCAGAATAAACTGAAGCCTTAGAAGACAACTCGTTCTTATGATTGTTATTAATAGAGTTGGTCCTAAATTCTTGTACGACTTCGGAGTCATTGAGTTTACATAGTTGTAAAAACACGTCTTCTAATGTTTGACAACTATATCGCTTCATCAATAATTCCGGATTATCTTCAGCTAATAGTTTGCCGAAACGCATCAGACCAACAGTTGAGGCATTTCGAGCTTCTTCTATATAATGAGTGGTTATTATAATCTTTAAATAAAATAAATATAAGACAATTAAATGAAAGCTTAATAATTATTATCAATTAAAACGATAGTCTGATTCAAATGAAACATAAAGTGACTCAAACTCACAGTAATGCCTTCTTCGCAACATAATTGCTGCAAATAATTCCAAATTCGTTGTCTTAAAAGAGGGTCCAAACCGACTATAATTTAATTTTTTTTATAGAAGAAAATATTTTGGAAATTGTTTATTAAATTTTAATAAAACAGTGATATTCTTAATACCTGTCGGTTCATCGAGTATTAATAATTGAGGTGAATGTAATAATGCAACAGATAATGAAACCCGTCTTTGTTGTCCACCACTCAACTGAGAAATTGGTTTTGTTTTTGATGGTAAATGAAGAAGTTTCAATAGAAAATCAATTTTATTAATGATTTCCGATTGGCTCATATTAAACAAGCGACCAAAATATGTTAAAGTGCTTTCAATAGATAATTCACCGAAAAGTGCTAATTCCTGCGGCATATATCCAACTCCTGGACCTTTATGTGTTAATAATAATAATTATTCGTCATTATTAAGCAAAATATACATAAACTCAAAACAAAGCCTAACCTAAAATAAATGAAAATTACTTTATGAAACTATAAAACCGTTCAATCAAGTTTTCAAGTATTTAAGTCTATTATTTTTAAATTTAATTATACTTGTTTTAGAAGATAACTTCAATTAATTATATTTGCATTAAATTTCTTGATAAGGCTTTTGTGTTTTTGAAGTACTACTCATATAAATACCTGGAATACTACAATTTGGTGTATTAGGTTCACAACCAAATATGCGAACTTCACCTGAGTTCGGCTTAAGTCGACCCAAAATGCACTTTAATAATGTTGTTTTTCCACAACCACTCGAACCAAGTAATGCATAGATTTTGGCCTCCATTACATTTAGGGAACAATTTTGTAATATTTTGTTGGGTTTTTCGTTACTTGTTAATAATTTATTATAAGAAAAGTTTAAATTCTTAACCCGTATGGCAAATGACATCATTTCTTCTTCTGGTGATATTTTTCCATTTGACTCAAACAATTTACTCATTAAGGGATTAGTATTGATATTTTCCGATTCGCCTGAAATTGTTTCTTTATATCCATTATTTGATGAACAGTTATCATTCAACTCATTTCTATTAAATTCATGACCACTTAATTCAGAATCACATCTTGCATACGATAATGCAATCGCAAGTTTATTTGCATCTGTGGCCAAAACGCTACTTAACTTATAGTTAATAACTCCAAAATTTACGTGCATTTTAGTATAAATTTTACACTACCTTTAAATTATTAAATAATTAATTTTCTAATAAGTAAAAGAATTCAAGTTTAGGAACTTTAAAATAAACGACATATAAAGATAATTTTCAAAAATTTCTAGAAGAGGAAAATAATTTTCTAAAAAACATTCTCTTAATAAAGTTCTAGGAGGAAAATTAAAAATTTTTAATAGTAATTTATCTTGACAATTTATGCGAAGAAAGCTATTGTAAAGTGTTTAATTTATAATAGAATTTGATTTTATCCGCATACAAATTAAAGTTTCATAACAAAGACAATACAAGAATGTATTCAAATGAGAAGGAAGAGTCACTGGACACGTACAAACCTTGAAGTTTTAATAGAGTTTACCATTTATTCATTGCTTCACATTATTCTTTTCCTTAATAAGTTTATTATGAAAGTGTTTCAACAAAATATATCAATTATCATAAGTTTTTGACTCTATTGAATGGATAAGAGCTTGCAATAGGACCAAAATAAATAGAGTGTTGGGATTGAACCAAAAGTTAAGTTGAAAATTCTTATAAAATATTTAGTAGAATAAAATAAAATGATTGCAGTAAACAATTAATACTAATTTATTAATTAATTAATGAGATTATTTGAAAAATGCATTTTACAGAACATTAAATGAATGTTAATTTAAGAAACTTCTAAATTACTTAAATATACTAAAACTTAATTTATTACAAAAATTAGTGCTTAGCATAAAAAATAATTTTAACCATTTATTAAACACGGATTCATTCTAAAATTCAAACTGAATCCCCGCGAAATGTTAGCTTCATTTGTTACAAATCTGGCATATATTGGACCACTGCTGTTATCTGTTATATTCATCATAAATAACTACAGGTATTTAAAAAATATAAATAAATTTACACAAATACTAATAGTATTACCGAAAACTTCTGAATTTGTCATAGGATTTGGTATCTCCGGATATACCTGTGAGTTAAATCTCGAACCACATAAACGCAAATTATTAATTATTAAATAATCAGTTGTGCATTCATAGGGACCCGCACCGGCTTCCTCTGGCCCAACCTCTTGACTCTCTGCAGTTATATTAAAATATGAATTATAACGCAAATTTGTCGGAGAAATTTGTTGATTAGACATGTCTTGTTTGGGGGCCATAAATGTTACGGTACAAAAGCCCTGCTCTTTGCGAAAGCACACCGTGTAGTCTAAATTATTTAGGTATCCGGTAGGAGAAAGATTAAACTCTTCGTAGTTGAAAGAGCGGAAGTTCCCCTGAACTCCAGTATAATATTGAAGACAATTAGGCGGCGCTTAAGTAACAAAAGAAATATTTTTGAATAATTTTAAAAGAGGAAGCAATAGCTGTTTGAAAAAGTCAATAAAGTATTGACTACCTTTATGAGGACTCCAACAACTAAATTGTGTGACTCTCTATTGAATAAAACAAACTTGAGATAAAATATATAAAGTTTATTAATTCAATTTGTAAAGAATTAAATATATTTTATCTTTAATCAATGCGACACATCAATAACTCATTCCCGTTTATAATGCGTGTCAAATAAATTTTGTGAGTATACTTGTATTAGTATTAGGGCTATTTGAGTTGGCCTGTTTAGAGTTAAAGTGAGTTAAAGTTAAATTTTTTACAAATTTTTTCATCTAAAGTGAATTTGAGTTAAAGTTTAAGAAATAATGAAAAGTTAAAGTTAAAGTTAAAGTTAAAGTTAAAGTTAAAGTTTTCATCTAAGTTTTTAGAAAATATCAAAATTTCAAATCTTTTAATAATCTATTAAAACTTAATACTTTATTTTAACATATACACCAGTATTTCGCAAGGTCCGAAGAATTTGCATGTCTAGGGGGGTCCAATGTTGGAAATTCTGAAAATTCAAGAGGGGTAAAAAACACGGAATTTGATAGAACATATTTTCATCAAAAACTTTTTCCCGCCAGAATATTTTAAATAAACGCTCATTAAACCCTCGATGCCAGTTTGCCTACAAAACCTGGGCGCTGGACGTTTCTTTTTATCCTAGCGTTAGGCGCTGCCATCACTGGTCATAGTAATGATAAAAGAGTTGTTTACTCGAGCAAAAGGATTTTCTGCAAGCATTAGTTTGAACTGGTTTTAGAACAACATTTCAGATTTGATAAAACAAGTATTTACCTGTTTTTCGATCAAAAGTCAATATTTCAGTAAAATTCTAAGAAATTTTATCTCGTGATTTGGAAAACTTTAACTTGAATTCTTATCAAAGTTAGAGTTAAAGTTAAAGTTTTTATAATTCTTTTTATTTAAAGTGAAGTGAGTTTGAGTTAAAGTATAACTGTAACTTTAACTCAAATTAATTTAAGTTTAACTTTAATGTTAAAGTTAACTCAAATGGCACTAATGAACACATTAAGTTTACTCATTTGTCTGCCAATAAATTTTGTTAAAAAGATATTCGGTATCGACAGTAATTAATATTCTTCGTTTAAATGATGAATAAAATTAATATTATTGTATGATATTTTTTCAAACTTTTCAGATATAATTTGAAAAATTAGAGTTTTTATTATTAAATTTGTTAAAAATTCTTTATTCAACGAGAAAAATAGGTTAAATTACTTAAAATGTGTCAAATCGGTCGGCAGGAGGCAACCCGTAGAAATCGGAAAAATCGTGATTCCATTTTATTTTTATATATTAAATATGTAACTGCTTCTCTTGTTTCAAACTTCCGAAGATTTATCTTAAGGAGAATGACCGGAAATTTAAGAGGTCATTTGTATAATAAAACAGAAAATTCATCTAAATAATGTGGAGCCTTTTTAATTGGTCTAATGATCATTAATCTATTTTTAACTTATTCTTTCCACCGATAGAATACTAAATAAACGACAAATTATTATTATAATATTTATACCGGTATTAACATTATTTATAAGACTCATTTTGGTCTGAATTTTAAGCAAATTCAAAATGTATTGATAACGAGTATTTTCTTTTTTGAACTCGATTTTATTACATCTCTGCAGCGAAAGTAATAGTTAATAAACCTGTCTCTCAATTTTGCTCTTATCAGATCATTTCTTCCCAAATAAATTTGTTGCCAGACTTTAAATGTGAGTTAAGAATCTTTGGATTGAAGGACATTGATGTAAACTATTTGGTGCAATTTTTATGTCAGAAACTTATAATTTTGACTCTTCTAATAACCTAACTACTGATCTCTCGACTGTGTTAGCGGTTCACAAACTTTTTTTAGTAACAGTTCATTAGAAATTTTGAAAAACCTTGAGATCGAAACTCAGCCCGAACTACCTTAAGTCCAAGACATTGCGCAACTGAACTGAGTAATTAAATATTAGTTAGCTTTAAAGTAAACAAAATTTATGCGAAAATAATTTATAAAAACTTTTAATTTGTAGTTTAGAACACAAAAAATGCCAAAACAACAAGAAGAACAACAGTCACCTGTCTGTCAAACTCAGGCTAAACAGAGTAATGAAAGACAAAAAGACGCCGTATGTAAGGCTGAATGCCAGGGAAGTTGTAATAAACAGAAAAAGGAGGACAACATTCAAAATGAAGATAAAAATGGAGAAAAAATAGTAAACGGTCTTCAAAACTCTTAAAATGTTTTATTAGACTTTACAGTTTTTCTCCCAAATTCCTTCCAGAAAAGACACGTTTTGTTAGGGTGGCCAGATGTCCAGTTTTTGGCTATATTTTAAAATTGTAGTGCTTGGTCCCCCCTTTGAGTTTTTGTAAAATTTGAAATTTATAGAAAAATATCCTTTGGTCCCCCCTTTGATTTTTTAAGTTGTCCAGTTCATGTCCAGTTTTGAATTTAATTGGACCTGGTCACCCTACTTATTATAGCTTAGATCAATATGGTCAAAAATATCTAAACAAATCCTTCCCTACCTGAAAAGGTAGGGACTCTCCCCATAAAAAATAACAGATCATATTACTCATTAACAGTTTATTAACATATATTATATATATTGAAATATGAATCTCAGGGGATTAATTTGATAGCTATCTATACCTCTATTGACCTGTATTTTTGTGACATATTTTGTTGCAATTATAAGTTTGACAATTATCTAAATTTTGTTTATTTATTGCCCTTTGACCACATTGGTGTTGAGGAAAGCAATGATTCAATTGAACCGTCGATTGAATTCAATTTAAAGACAGTTCTCAATGACAACAGTTTCGACTCATTCTTGCACTCAAATGAAAATTCAATCGATGCAAAAGTGGTTCAAAAAATGATTCAAATGATAATAAGTAGTTGTACTCAACTCAACACTATAGACAATAATTCAGGTATTTATTGACATCACAAATAATTGAATTATTGGTTACTTTTTTTTGAAAGCAATACTAAAAAGCGCTGCAATATCAGTAGTTTTCTGAAACTAAATACATTTTAATTACAACTTTTTTGTGTTTTTTTGCGACCGTAGCAAAAGCACAGTTTTTTGTGGCCCTTACAGCTGAATGTGTTGCCGATCACTGCTCTAAACTATACGCTATAACAGTGGTTCTCACACTTTTTCAATTCAGGTACCACTAAATCTTTCTCAAACACGTGTACAACTGCATGCACTTATGATTAATTACATTTTTAATCAATTTTAATGATAAGTTTAATGAAGTTTAGGATTTTATTACAAATTTTGAAAATTTGCTTCATCTTTAAGTAACTCTTGGGAAAGAATAAAATTATTTGCTTTACCACCATTTTTGATACTATGCCATAGCAATAAATCGATTATAGCTTATGAAACAATGTAGAAGCTGTGTCCATACAAATTTCAAAATAGCACTTACTCTACGTCGTTAGGAAAAGAATCTCAAAGAGTTGTAAAAGAAATTTTATAAATCCTTAAAAATTTAAAACTTAAAAATTGAGTTCATTGCTTGTGTGTGCCATCGGAAAGATATGACTTAAGTCTTTCACCTAAAGCCATGAGAAAATCAAAGTCTATTCTACAAAATTAGATATAAGATATTAACATTTCCAAAGGCAAAATATTTCGCATATTTTCTTTATCTTTTAATATAAAAGTTAGTAAGAGAGCAAACTTTAAAGGATTTTATAATTCATTTTTGCTCAGAAATGGTCTCAACATTTAACAACATTAATCATACTCAAGATGTGATCATTCATTCAACTGCGTAAAGCTGAGAATAATAGCTAAGGACTTGTGATATTTAATATTAAATTATAAATTAGAAACGAATTTCAAATTTAAGATGAATTTAGCGATTAATGTGTGAAATGAGAAAAAATAAAATAAATTAAAATATTTACACTCCTTAATTCACGACAACACAAGTCTATAATTTAAAGGTTATCATACTTTTTCATTAAAACATTTGATATTTCTAGCTTTTTGTAGGAGTACAAAATCGTATAATTTAAGTTCACATAAGTTATGAATAAATTTTCTGGAATTTATGAATGACACTAATGAATCTCATAGTACTCGAGTTTCTATTAACTCTACCTTTTTATTAAAAGCAAAATATTATTTGACAAATGAAACAAAATGTTGAAAGTTATAATTGGTATCTTAAAAAATTATTAAAATTTGAAGTGCCGGAAAAGTTTAGAATAAATAATCCAAAGCTTCAAAGTTAATAAGTTAGGGTCAGTTTTCAAATATGT
>JAUJYT010000449.1:0-19007 GCA_033996565.1 Nanhermannia nana
TTTCTTTAAGAGACTCCAAGAAACAGATCCTTATAATAATTGAAATTTTTTGATTGGAGAGAAAATCTGAAGTTTTTAGTATTTTTTTATACCATTTTTCGAAAAATTCGGTTAATTCGGCGTTTTTTCAAGAAAATCATCTTTACGCCCAAAAATATTTTTGGGATTCGGATTATTCGGCGTCACGCCGAAAAAGTTACTCTATTTTCGGTTATACTTATTTTCGGAGCGCGAAGTTTAACAAAGACTTTTACCGCCGATGATGGCATACAAATACATTGAGTTACTGGATATTTAAAAATAAATGTTATGTTAACATAGGCTTAATTATAATAAAATGAAATATATTTAAATTACGAAAAGCTGCGGGACCTACAGTTAATTACTAATAATCCTGATTCATCTCCGTTTGTAATTCCGCTTTGAAAATATGTAATTCGCATATACTATTTGACTGGATCACCTTATGACTACCGAATTTGACCTCCGATTTTTTAATAGTCAAATGACCGAAATCGAAACACTAATTATAACTTATGCGTTGTACCTCATTTTGAAAGTTACTATATTTCAAACTTATTTTGAATTATTTTCAGATATTTACGAAACAGATTATTATAGAAAGGGAGGGAAAGGTCTACTGCCTGTTCGATGGATGGCTCCCGAATCCCTGAAAGATGGAGTGTTTACTACTTATTCAGACGTTTGGTCTTATGGTGTTGTCCTCTGGGAAATGGCAACACTCGCTTCTCAGCCCTATCAGGGGTTAACAAATGAAGCGGTTTTGAAATATGTGGTCGACGGCGGAAAAATGCAAAGACCAGAAAATTGTCCGCAAAAATTGTATGATATGATTAATAAATTGCAAATTATTATAAATTGTTATAATTAATTAAAATGTTATTTCAGATGGGATCTGATGTCTCATTGTTGGAGTCGAAGTCCTAAAAGTAGACCCAATTTTATTGATGTGATTGAAATGTTATTAAATGATACGAATGAACATTTTCATAAAGTTAGTTATTATTCTAAATATAAGTCACAATTAAAACAAAAATCTTCGTCCACTTCAATACATGACGACCTTTCGATGCCATTAAAACAAAATTCAAATGCTCTTAATATTGAGGATGATTTGAATTATAGTTGTGATGACTCTGATGTGCATTTTTTTCCATTGAGTCGAACTATTGCTATTCCAGAAAATACTGATATGATTGTGCAGTTTGAGGACAACTATGATATCGATCAAATCGACGAATATTCAAACGCCGATAACTTACTTAGAGATATATCCATAAGCAGTCATCAGAAGCAGCAAAACAACGATAACAGTAATTGTAATCATAGTAATAATGGCAACAATAGTAACAATAGTAAAGGCAATTCTGTGCAATCTTCTGATGGAAGTAAAGGAAGCAAAATAAGTAGTACCACATCCAATGGCAGTATTGCTAACGGACATGCAGTGCATTATAAAACTACAATCTGCTGAACATCTTATGTACTGTTCCTCTTTTTATACTTTCATCAATTCTCAGGAATTTTTAACACTTCATGACATTACTATTGTATGATTACAGCTCTTTATGTATATATTTAATGAACAGCTCATGTAATATATGGTGCCATAAGTTATATAAATCATCAAATCCACTCTCAATTATTGCGTTATTGCTAGAGTTTGATTGTGTCCACCGGTGTCCACAGTTGAGCTCAAATTTGTATAAATTTTAATATAATGTTAAAAATAGTGTTTAAATAGTATTTGTCTTATTTCTCATGAATCGAATCGAGTGTATATAATATACATATTTTAAAAGATGTACAAACTTTAGTTTTTTGATTAATTTATTTTTTCTGAAACTGCATAATATTATATAATTAAAGCTTCCATTTATTCCATAAAATGTATTTGATTTGTGAAATACTTAATTAAATCTAATAAAAAATGTTTTACGATATGACTCACTATAATTTCTGGCTCTTTAATGCTCTTTAGTCATAATTTATGATACAAACTCATGATCCTTGGGTTTGGGTATGGGTTGGGTTTAGAGATTGATGGGTATGGGTGGGCATGGGTTTCAAATTTCCTAACTTTTCCTTCACTAATGCACACAGTCTGAGCTGAGCCTAGGCTCAGGCTCTGACCTTTGAGCTGTTAAGCCTACCTCCAAATGAGTCGCAATAATTGTAATTTAATAATTATTTAAAATAAGCGGTATTTATATTCGTGTTTACATTGAATTGAACATAAATTTGTTGAAAAACTATGTTTCTTACACGTTAGCGAAATGCAATGTATCTCATTTTCGCTGAACCTTTCGCCGTTGGTCATCATACAAACGAGAATGAGCCGAATGGCAAATCGTTTTAAAGTTATTAAGCATTTAAGGCTAGCACTTAATCTTATTTATTAATTAATTAATGTGATCATTAATTTAAAGCACAGTTTCTATTCATAGATTGTTTTCATTTAAACTATCAATTAATTTAAGACTTTTTAATTAAGAAATACGTAAAAATGTAAATTCGAGTACAATTTGTTTTGAAATAACTGATGGGCAACAGAATGACAAATGGCTTATAAAACAACTTAGTTATAAGAGAGCATCAAATGAAGACAATATAGTAAAACGATAGGATTAAAGTCTAACAAATTTAATATAATGTGAATTTTGTTTATTTACTAAAATGCAAAATATATGAATATTTATTTTCATGCAATTAAAAGTTATTTGTCTTCTTCTTGTTTATGACGTCGGGAAGAAGCACTCCGTTTATTATCTAAATTCTGCTGTAAAACAATTCAAGAGAATTATTGTTTCAATTGTAAGCATTTTCATAAATAACAATTCGTACAGACCTTACTTCTCGACTCTCTATCTTCTCGTTTAGTTTTATTAGTATTGATGTCATCCTCTTTTCTACGTTTGCTCCCATCGGGTGAGTCCTGATTCGGAGACTCCTTTTGCTATTGGAAAAAATTTAATTAATAATAGTTTTTGAGTTAGATCTCATTTGAATACCTGTTGCCTTTTTCTTAAACTTGAGGTCTGTTTCTTATCGTGAGATCTGATAACCTGTGAGTTTTGAACAGAATTATTATCGTCTTTGCTTCGCTTTTCATTGTTTTCTTCGTTAACCTGAAAATTCATTCAAATGAATAAAAAAATGACCAAAAATCCAAAATAAATACAAACCTTTGTTGAATCAACTTTTCTCTTTTTATGCTCTCGTTCTGTAAATAAAAAACAGTTTACATTAAATATATATTTATCAGATCTTTAAATAATAATCAAAATATACAAACCTTTATCAGACTCAACGACTTCCTCTTTAATACGGTGTTCACCGACTCTTCGCGGAGATAGTGAAGAAACAGAAGAAGCTCTCGACTCATTCCTACTATTCTTTTCAGAATTGTTTGCTTTTTCGTCGTTAACTATTTTCCTAACTTTAGAGTCACTTTTAATTTGTTCGCCTTTTTCTTTCTTCTTGTCGTTGACATCATTGGATTCAACGCTATTTCTGGACTTGAAGTCTCTTTTCTCTCTTTGAACTGCATTTGTTTTGTTGACATTAGAATTGTTAGATATGGTTTCGGATTTATTATCTTTCTTTGCATTATTTGTTTCTATCTTTTGAGCACTGTTTTGAACATTTGATTGCTGAGCGCTTTTCTTATTCTCTTTAATATGGAATTCCGATTCAGGTATAAAACTTGGTTTCTTTATCTTCAATTGTCCCGAATAACTATTTAATTAAATATAAAACCTTTAATTAATTGTCAACACACGTGAGTCTACATACCCAGTGGCCAAAGCGTATACATCGGGTCGCTTTTCTTTCTCTTCGTTGCGAATATTTTCGACTCTCCTTTCGATCGCTTGAGCAAAGCTTATCATAATAGGAAAATGTGGTAACACTTTAGTTAAAATAATTAATGAATTCCTTATTTGAATGTAATCGCCAGAGTCTAAACAGAGAATGAATGCTTTGGTAAGCCTGTAATGCCATTTATGACAGACGTGACGATAATTTTCAAAGTCTACGTGAAGCGGATCTTTTTCAAAGAATTTGGTGACAAATCCGGGATATTTAGCGCATTCCTTCGTAAAAAAATTTTAAAATTCATGAATTAGTATTGAATTTAATTTACAGGTATATCATAAGCAATACCTTATCGAAAACTGCTTTATCTTTGTGCCAATTCATCACAGTTTCCAACGAAGCACATAAAAACCGGCCGTAATGGTTGGCCTCGTTCTCAGTACACGAACACATTGTGTACGAAATATCTCCGAAAATCTGTTGAACAAATTTGAGTTAGTCGTAAATTTAAAAGCAATTGTAATACAAAAAATACTGTATTTACCCTATCATAACATATCAATGTAGAGAAATTGGGTGTTTGGAGACAGTGTAACAAATGAACAAATTTAGCGCAAAACAATGCATCGGAAGCAGCAAATTTACAGCGAGGAAAGAGGCAGTGCTGCAGAAATTGTGTGGTCATTTCCATTTTGGCTACTTTTGACTGAAACCATTGATCTTTTTCCTTCTGAAGTCTATTTAATATTCGTTTGTTATGGTCCTGTTGTTTGGACTCTTCTTCAGTCAACCGTTCCATCATTGAAAGACACCTTTCTTTTTCTTTCTTCTTCTTATTTGGCGCCAAATCTTTGTTTTCTTCCGCCTGTTGTATCTGTTGTTTAAATCTTTGCAATTCTCTTTCATAGCTAGGAGTGGGCACTTGTAAGTCATACATAGTTAATGTCCAAAACGTAACAAAGAAACGGGGACTGCATTTAAATAATGGCAAAAAATATAATAATGTCATACAATTTGTTAAGAATTTACTCAAACCTCAAATCATCCCAGAATTTAGAGGCAAACGCAGGAACTATTGCTTTGACGAGTGGTGTTGTAACAGATTCTGATGCCTCCACATAATACTGAATTAGTTTGTTATTTGACGGACTCTTTTCACTCTTTTTCAATTCATCAAATTTTGACTATTTATGTGAAAACTACTTTAACAATACGATTACTTTAACGAATCATTGCTTACATTTATATCGTGAATAATCATCGGTCGAACCAAAAAGAATGTGATGTCAGCGCTTAGATTGTAATCAGCGATAAGTTTTTCAAGAGAAGGCAAATTTCCGATATAGTCTTCAATGTTCAAACTGTTGGACAAAAAGCTTCCGTATTGGACAAGAGTTTCCTGACACTAAACAGCAAATACTTAAATCAATTTATTCTTAACCTCAAAATAAAGTAATAATTAGTGGTAAGAAATAAATTAACGTAAAAAATGTAAAACAATGTCAATTAAAAACCTGATCATATAATTTTCCGACAAGTTTAAGGTGAGACTGTTCTTGAAATAATATGCAATTTCTCTGCTGAGCCATTAATATACACAAAGGCATCGCCAGATTGTTCTCCAGCAAAGCGTCTTTCAATCTAACGGTAGACTTCTTTGTGTTCCTGACCTGATTGAAATAACCTCCCTCTGCACGCAATAACTCTCCTCCACTTAAAGCTTCGAGTTGTTCGTTAGTCATTTCCTCTGTTGCCTCAATTCCAGCCATTTTCTGAACTATTTCTTTAAGAATAAGCAAATCGAGACACTTCTCAGCCTTGAGTTGATTGGCGACAAACTGTAAAAGTCCGGGCAATTCAATCGGATATTTCTTAACAACAGAACCACAAAAGTTGGCTAAACTCAAAAGCCAGGGAGAAATAGTGGCGCCTTCGTGTTTGGTCTGCTCTTTCGCTGGATTTGCCAGCGCTTCCACCACACAAAATGATAAGACATCATATGAAACACATGTTAAATACTTTAACGAGTCGACAACGGGTCCGATCAAGTTATCGTACGATTGGACTTGAGATAGAATCTAAAAATTATAGTTTTACTAAATTATGTGCTGAATATATTGTAATGATTACAGTTGACTCACATATTCAAAAAGGAATGAAGGGTTAGAATGACTTAATTTTCCAATTTGTCGTCCGGAAAGCTTAACATTTTCTTTGCTCAACCGTTTCATTATATATTTGATGCGCTTCATAGTTATGGCTCTCGTTTTGATCATCAATGTGTTGGACGGCTCTGCTTTCCAATTGGTGTAAAGTTTGTACCGCTGTTGATATGGAAATACTTTTAACAAAAGCCATAATTCTTCAGAAAGAGCACAATTTCTTTCAACTAAAGACATGGCGGGCAGAACTGCTTCATCGAGAATCGTCGAAACTTCATATCTAATGATATCCGACTGAGAAGAGCTCAGAATTGTGCGACAAATTCGAATAATTTTGGCGATGAGTAAAGTATCCCTATATAGATAGGGCCCTATCGTCACTATCATAGGGAATGCAATGTCTTTCAATTCAACTGCATTTTCAATTTGTTTAAGTAAAGGATCTTTAAAGCATTTGTAAGGTTTCAATTTTGCTGCGATTACTGACGGCAAACCTGATTGTCTTTTAGAAAAAAATTACATTAAGATATGAATAGCACTCAAATAATAGTAGAGATGACTCACTGTCTGTATATTTTATCGATAGAGAAATGAATTAAAGCGCACAATTGCTTTGCTATGTTATCGAACGAAACCGCATAATATTCTGGAAGTTTGTGTATTAACTCTTTGGCATTCTTCCAATCGCCCACTTTTAATAGGGCATAAATCAGACCCAACTTCTGATTACTAATGAAGTGTTTGTGCTTTTCATCTTCAGTGGTCTGCTGTTCTTCACTTTGCTTGGAATCTCCGGTCGCGATCGCATTACTCCTCTTTGCAAATGTTTTAGCCTCTGTTAACTCCAATTTGAACTGATCGTAGATTTTATTATCGTTTGGAGACAACTGTAAGTATGCAATACATTGTGTCATAAACTGAATGCAACGGTTAATATAAAATTAATTGACACGCACGTAATTATATAATTGACTCAATTCAATGAGTTGATTGTGTAGAGCGAGGGCCACCACTTCGTATAGCGATTCAGGCGTTTCTACTGAACCATCGTTCTGTCGTCAAAAGATTTATTTTAAGTGTTTACAAAATAGTTTACTTGTGTTTGACTCAAGTGAATATACCTGTACTCTTATTGTTAATTAATTTTGCAATTTTATAAATTATTAAATATTAAATTCATAACTAATTCAAATAGAAGTTTGAACAAAGGAAGCGGTCAAACAAATGATTAACTAAAGGTTAAATCAAAGGTGAAGAACAGTAATTGAGAGTTAATTGATAGACAACTGTACATTATAAATACTTGATTTAAAAAAAGCTAATTTTGGTCATTCACCTGATAAAAGCTGAATTTAAACGCTAGAATTTGAGTCAAAGTGGTAGAATTCTCCAGGAATCGCTGTAATAAGGGTATATAACTATCTTGAAGATCAATCCTATGTTCAAAACATTCCAAAATAATATCCAATACTCGATTTGGATCCAAATTAAAACAACCTTAAGATCATAATTAATATTAATAATTACAAAGAAAATTAACGAATTTCATTGAAATTCATACCGATTAGGGATTTGATGACTTGCAACATATACTTATAATTGAATCCTCCGTCTTGACAGAGCTCTATAATCAACTTTCCATAACCTTCACTCTCCTCACGACACAAATTGAATTTCTGCTGTTTATAACTTTTCAAAAGAGAATTGCATTGTTAATAAAAGTCTATAAATGAGCAAAAAAGGCTTACAATAGTCTAGTTTTTAATTTAATGAATTTAGTGGACGCAAACTTCTTATTGGTAATGATTTTCGCATCTCCAGTTGTTTCGTAATCAAGTCTTTCTTTGAGAATCCATTCGGAAATCGCTCTCTAGAAGAGAAAAATATGCGGATTAAGAAAAGATAATAAAAAGTGGGAAAATCTCAGTCTCACATTATTACAGGTGGAGATGAGCTGAAAGAATAGCTCCCTTTGGTCTTTATTTTCCGAGGTTTGTGTTTCGACATCTAAAACAAAGAATCGGAAGGCATTGCATGGCATTGCTATCAAGAATAGGGGTTATGATGATTCTTGCTTAAGCTCCATATCAGGACAAATGCTTCTATTATGTTATGTCTCGTTTACGTTATATTAAGTCAAGTTCTCTATGAGGTCAACGTTTTATACTTTTCTAAATAAGTGAAGCTTTAAAAATGTGGATCAATTGAATGGTGATTATGAAAGGGTTTCAACTTTTGGGCATTTTATTAAAGAGAGATCGTATGACCATTGAGTGAATGCACCATTGATTTATTGGACACATTGATCAGTGGACAGCTTTAATGGAGGAGACCTTTTACAAAATATAATAACAAATTATTTATCATTTAACGAAAATGAGGCAAAACTTGTCACTTCTCCACAATATTCATATTTATATTGCGAGTGATGTTAAGCTCGAAAGAGATTATCAGAGACTTTCATAGAGTGTCAGACCATCGGTTCTCCCATTTATTATATCATTTGACACGAGATTTGATTTGTCATATAAAATATTTACTTAAAACTTCTTAATTGCCTAAAAATATAAGTAAAAAATGAGATTTTAGTAAACAAAGTGTTATTATAATTATCAATATTTGCCATTAAAATACAAAAATAGACAATAATTAATATAATGCTCACATTGATCCTGATATGGGCCAGAATTGAATCACAATATAAGGTGTTGTGATGTGATTGATATGAATCATGAGTCGCATGAGCTCTCATTAAACTCAATGTTTGCCAACACTTACCAAATAGTAACAAAACATCACTCAATATATTAATTATGTCTTCATTATAGGCCTTAAAATACAACAAAACCAATTATAATTATAATACAAATAAAACAAATGAGAGATAAAACATACAATCACTTCAACCAACGAAGAGGTGATGAGATCTGGTCTTAACTGTCCGTTAATTACTTTAAGGCATAACTCGTACACAATTTGTCTCAACTTTTGCTTATCATTCACGGAACGGCACTGTTTTACGCTTTAATTAATAGATATTTATATATAAATATATTTATGTTTATATCAATCAAAACATTAATTAATTAAATGACTTACAAATCGTTTTTTCCCGATTTTTCCCACAATTTATTTACATCGCTATTACTCTGAAGAGAAGCCATATTGTAATGAATAGTACTGTAAATAAGGCTTTAATCCTATGACAAAAAATAGAGTGAAAGTGTGTTAAAGCTTATGCAATTGTATGGTTGAGAAAGTGCTGCTTTTTATAGCAGTGGTGTTGAGAAAAAGAAATTCTCTATATTAATCAAATACAAGTTCAATTAGTTTTCTAATGTCAACACTTGAAGCGCCGCCAATACATCACTCTAATAATTGAACTTCATTTATAATAGTATTCATAGTATTGTCAACACATAAGAAAGGGGTTGTTTTGAACCGTCTTTTCAACTATAAGTAGCTTTTGTCAACTTTTATTAAAATGATTCAAATAAAAACATATATTAGTTTAGAATAAGAGTTGATTGAAAGCAAGAAATGACAAAACAAGACTATATGAGAAATAAGTGTATCAAAAAGTGATTACTACTTAAAGCATTGGAGAATCTGCACAATTTAGGGCTAGTTATAACTGATAACGATTTCCATCACAATATCATTAAACCCGTTCGTTCTCTCATTAAATATCTGATCCGTGGCTTTTATTGCAGTGACGGCGCGCTTTTAACGCTACCTCAAAGAGAGTGAGTGCTTATCATTTGAAATGGTTGCATATTATAATTTGTCAATATGTTTTCCGGTCTATTGTCAAAGTCAAATGAGGTGTCAATATTCGGTCCAAAAAATAAAAGTTTATTTCTTAATTTAAAATTAACTTTTAATAAAGTTTTACATTCAAATTGAATGTTATAAAAGCGTTATAAAAGAGATTCAATTAATAAGTCTTTTAAGTTTATTGAGTAGGTTGATAACCACTTATTTTTAATTTGATCGTCAAAATTATTTAATAATACTTGGACTTTGTTTTGATTAGAAATAGTGATTCCTTTCAATAGGTCTTTCACTTTTTGATTTAAAGCAAATGTTCTAAATTATTGGACAACATTTTCAAAAGAATGTTATATTTCAAATTAATTCTCATAAACTTAACCTCAATTTTCAATAATTTAACTAAGTCCAAAATTTCGGTCTACTCGGTCTATATCTATGCTTAGACCGAATGAAAATTTTAAAATTCGGTGTTATTATTCGGTCAAATTCGGTCTCACTATAAATGATATATTGAGAAAATTGAGAACGAGTCACTTGTGCTTTTGTGTATTCCTAGTTTACTCTAGAAATTGGGAGCTATAATACAAATAATACAAATAATACTTAAAAAGATTTTTATGCAATGATTTTAGATTATATCAAAAATTGTCTATTAATAATCATAAAAATGGACAACTCATAAAAAAATAAGCGTACAGTTCATTGAACTCTAAAACTAAACAAAAGTTCTGAAAACTGGACGGTTGTCAGCGCTGCTCACAAGAGAAGTTCTCTGTCTTGTGCCGCACAGATTCAATATTTTGAATTTAGCGCTTATTTATAATATAGTGGTATAGGTTTGTATCGGTTCGTATGGCAACCACTCATAGCATAAACACAATAATGCAATCAATTTAATAATCACATGATTTAAAAGTATATTAAAGTAAATAAAATATAAATATTATTGACAACAATTATATAAGTTATAGTGAAATACTTTGATATTATAATTACATTCCTATTAGTGTTTGAATTGATATAAAGTTGAAAGAGATGTCAATAGAAAGCGAATCGACTGATGAAAACAAACTGAACACAATCGCTAACGAAATGTTCACCAAAACCGGCGATTATTTGAAAGCAGAACTTGAATGTGAGTTAACATTACATATGTTTACATATAATTAATAATTATTAATTTAATTAAACAAACAGTGAGTTTAGAAGACTATAAACTATTGGAAAATATGAATAAAATGACAGCAAATAAATACAAAGAAATGACTGAAATCACTGAAAGTCTCTCGAGAAGTGTGGACTCTATGAATGACAAATACAAGACTTTGTTACCAAACCTGCAAATGATCGACAAATTAGAAGATAAGGTCACACGACTTGAAGAGATGGCGTATGCTATCGATGTCTACTCCAAGAGATTAGGTTTGAATTATTGTTCATTTAATTGATTTGTATCTCTGTCTCATGTTTTGTATACATATATCTCTTCTCTTAATACACAACCGGTATTAATAAGTATTTATACCCAAAACCTCTTTTATAGTGAGTTTTTTATACCTTTTATACAATGGTTTACTTTAAACAATGTTAACGCTCGAGCTCTGCTCTAATGTGAGCTCAATTTTTGGAGGTGAGCGTCAAGTGTGTCGAGTTGACGAGTTGGTACTTTTTTTATGCAAAATTTATTTAATTGAGCTGTAATTTTATTTGTACTGTAGATAACAGGACTTCCCACTGTTTTTGTGACATAAGAACCAAATAAATGAATTTAGACCAGAGCCAGAAGAACTTTATCCGTAAACTACTTGACGCCTATTAAGGTGTGTAGAGCTCAGAGTTAGTGTTTATTGAAAATCATTTTAAAACATACCTGTAGGTGCTGTAGGTCTGTCTATATATCCCATACCTGCTATACGTTCACATTTTATTAGTTTAATGTCAGATCAATGTAATGCTCGACAGCACTTCTTAGAACTGCATAACATTTACAAAATAAGTGGATTCAAAATTATATTTGTTTTAATCTAAATTCCAATACATTTTTCATTAAACTATTGATATGAAGAATATTTAAGTTTTTGTCAGTTTTATAAAATGCAATCAAATTTATGATTTAATCGTTAAATAAATGACTGTCAATGCCGTCTTTGATTCATATCAGTCCTAATGAGCCAACATTTTTGAACATTCACTTCAATTCTTAGAAACGCGTCCTTTTATAGTAGAATTGTCTTAACATTTGACCCCTTCCTATACGAAATGATTATGAATAGTATCACAGTATGAGACAGAGGATACGTTAGAGACTTGTGAGAGTTGTTTGGCTCTAAGGCAGAGATATATTGCACAAAACCTAACTATAACTTCACTGAACACACAATTAGTTTGGGTTAAGTTTAGTGCAATACATCTCTGCGCTAAAACCAACCTACAGTATAAGGAACGTATGGTCTTATACAGTATATCTGTATGTTATGAGCAGAGCTATGAATTAGTCGGAAATTTTTTTCAGACTCTCGTAAACTAAGACATGAAATAAGAACACAAGTGAACTCACATTTCTTTACACAACAAACAAAAATATGTTTCAATAAAGTCTTTACTTAAGCGTTACTTAATTTGTTAGACTTGATTGAAATGAATGATTTTAAGTGTAATTCATAACGGGACAAAATATTCATAACCCAAATAATTAACACACATAAAGTGTCTTTAAGCTAAAAATATAGTTAAAAATTTGTCTCAATTTTTACTATTTTTAATCCGAAAAGTTCACGGCTTTAGCCATAGATGTGATCTCATAAGTCTTATAACAAGTCTTATAATAAATCTTATAATAAGTCTTATAATAAACTTATGATGAGTGTGACTAACGTTGACTATGATTACAACACAATCTTATTTGTGACGAGTTATAAACTATGTTAAAGTGATCTAATGTTTGCTTCATTACAGCATAACTTATTATTATAGCCTTATATTTATTTGAATGATATAATGATGTAATGGTTTCATAACGTTTCAAATTCAAATCCAAAGAAAGCAAAACTAATTTTTGATTAAGTTTAAGCACAAAGAGATTTTACATGAGATTAAATTCAAGGAAATAGTCTTATATCAGGTTTTACTGGACTCTTATTTCATGTTAGGGTTGACACAAATTCTTGTCTTTATTAAATATTTTTTATTCAAATCGATTGAAATACATATTAAATAAATTTTAAGTTTTATATAATATTAGAATACATTAAATCTAAAAGCCTTGAGAGCTTAGGATTAGTTGAATCTCTAGTTGAGTCTCTCAGTAATATCATAGCAAAGCATTGAGTGCTTCTCTCTCTTTAACACAGAATCGCTGTCATAACTAAAACTTGTCTAAAACTAATGATTGAGCCCATAAAGTACTGTCACATAAGTTTGTGCACAAAAATATGTTTTAAGTGATATTTTTGAAAATTGATGGAAAGGATAGATAAAAGTTTTCTATTCAAAGAAGAGCCGATTTAAAAGTTTGAAATTCTGTTTAAATATGTTTATTGTAAGCCATTTTCCCTGAATTATAGTAATCATTATTTTAATTTTTAAATCGATGTCTGATTCGACTGATTTATGAATAATAATTGAAATTTAAGGGTTTTTGTCTCTATTTCTAATAACATGAAAATTATAGAAAATAATTATTTCGTATATAGTATTGAATCTATTTATGAACTAATTTAACAATAAGTTGATTTGATTTATATTTTAATTAAATGAGATTTAATTAATTTAAACATTTGATTCACTTATTGAAAGATCAAATCGAAACATGACTTATAAATAAAATAGATTTTGGAAATGTATGAGTTGTTCATACGTTTGCAGCTCTTTTAGCTCTTTTCACAGACAGGTCTCGATGACTTCGTGTTTGCAGTTTATTCACAAAGACAACACTAAACCCATCCCCAACTCGTCACTAATACATCACATCTACTATTATAGTAAAACATTATATAGAGAATAAGACGGAAAGTCTGACGATTCAAAACAACTTCTTTTCTTATTATTTTCCGTCTAATCGCTTGACTTTTCCTTTTCCTGACGAACAAAATAAATTTGTTGTCGAAATAAAAATTCTATTCCTGTTCGGCCCTAAAGAGAGAATACATATAACTTAGTATCGGATTATCCATTATTTAAGTCTTTTTAAAAAGTTGTTTAAAATAATTTGTAACTTCTGGAGAAATATTTTTATGAATTGAGTTAATTTAATTGCATATAAAAGTTAATTAGTTGTTATATTGATTGGTAATGTATATAAAATAGTGATACAATGGGTGGTGAATGTGTTTATATAGTAGAGTATTTTAAGCCATAAAATAAACCCCTATTAACCCTATTTAATATCCTCATTACGACAAAATAATGATCAGTTAATTAAATATGTTATGGAAAGCTTTGGAACCCTTTAATATGCAGTCATAAACAAATTTAGTATATGTTTAAAATTGATGTTATTATTATTATTGGCTTTCAATCATTATAATAATAGCATTATCTCAAATACTGTAAACTAATTATCGAGTGTATGAAAAGCTATATTTCTTTAAAAGACGAAAATAAAATCCAAAAACTAACTGTTTGTGAACTTATTTTCTCTCTATCTTTTAGAAGCGAAGTACAAACAATTGGAACGCAAATGAACCCAAGAATACAAAGTTATAAATAAGATTTTTTCAATTCTCAACGCTATGGAGAGCTATATTTTGAGTTTTTATTAACAAATACTCACTATTTTATGCGAGTATTTATTTGTTCCTTTATTTAATTTAATACTTCTTATAAATGAAAGTCTTTTCATTATATTTATCAAGAGTTATGTTCTCAAAGATATGATTAATAAATAAAATACATTTCATGTAAAATATAATGTAAACTATTTTTTGAGTTATTACGCAGTATTTAACAGTAAATGAATATGGACTGAGAAAAGAGTGAAGCATATCCTTAAACGTTAGCTATTTTTCACAATCATAATACTATTTAATAGTAAAAGAGTGATAGAGTCATGTAGTCATCCGTCCTACAGCTCATCTCACTATTTAAGTTAATATATATATATATACGGCATATAAAATAATATTATAGAGCACAGTACGCCTCATGTTTACGGAAACTGGGGCTCAAGAGAACAGCCAATTTAGACTTAAAAGTGGGAAGCGGTGTAAAGTTTTTAAAAAGAGAAGTCAAATAATTGGAGTTGAATTAGTTTAGACTTATTCTGAACGCTTCAATGATCAGTACGACGGTATACACTCTGGTATACAGTCTTGCAATTTTGAAAATAGAATTAGGATTGTTTGGCATTGTATTATATATGGTTTGTACGTATTGTACCTGTTCTAAGGTCTGGTTATAATATATTTGGATGAGTCTATGCCTACCAACTGAACGCAGGCGCGAAGATGTTATAAGTTGTAGCAGATTTGCGTGTGTTAGTCATGGGATGATAGGATACCGCAAAGGCTAAGCCAAACTACAAACAGATCGGGTACAGTATAATGTAAAGTTGTGTGTTGAGGCTCTCTCTCACTCTTCCAACTTCTCATTTAACTATAAACTCCTGATACTCTCTCTCTCTCTCTCACTTGAGTGCAAGTCAAATGTATTTGCAATGTTTGTCAACTTATCCAAACTTAATAATGACTGTTCGCCACTTAATAATTGTATTGCCAACATTGTTGACACTTCAATCTTCAGGAGTTTATTAAATGAAAATCAGCAAAATATTGTGTATAGTGATTACATATTATTCAAAAATTTAATAAAAAGCAAAGTTAGTTATAGTTCTAGTTATAGAAGTAGTTCTGATAATAAAAGATCAATTGCTGTGCCAAATGTTGGAATCATAGCATTAATACAGTTATTGCTGTTAACCAAATAAGAAGTATTAGCAAATGGACAGTTGGCCAACATTATGAACCAGTTTCAATGTTGGTCTAATTACTTGATGCATCAAATCTTAAACAAACTATTACTAGTGATTGCCTGCGCGTTATTGGCCTGTGATTTCAATTTCAGCTCTACGAGAATGACCACCATTTACACGGCTGCACAACTATCTGAACAGAGGTCACCGGACGAGAACATGCGTACTAATGGCGAACACATGAACTATCTGTCTGTAACGAGAAAGCAGTGTCCCGATGGGCCGCCGCCTCAGTGGGAATCACAGCTAGACGTGGCCTCAAAGGCCTATTTAGCGCCGATTGTGTTTAACGGCAAACTCATTTCAATATCTGAAGACTATGGCGGCCGAATCGGCGCCACATTTCGAGTTCAAAAGTTGATTAAAAATAGTAGTACTTTATCACCAAATTTGGTCATTGGATCGCATGTGACGCTCTATTTTGTGAGAAATAGATTGTCTAAATCAGAGCCACCTTTTTGTGCTATATATATGAACGATAATTTTGTTAAATTAAGACCACAAGAAAAGTATATTATATTTGCGTCATCGCCACTGACAATGTTTAGTAGTTCTGTATATATGAGTGTTGCAATCAACTCAAATCATCAATTATTGCGCCCGATTTCAAACAGTCATACTGTAATTAATTTAAGTACATTTGCCTCTCCAGAACTGCATAATAAGCGCTCTAGTCGTCAAGTTCGCAAAGTATTATGCAGAAGATGTGGTAAGTCTTAAGTCTCTCTCTCTCTCTCTCTCTCTCTCTCTCTCACTCTCTGTCTCACTCTCTGTCTCTCTCCTCTCTCTCTCCAGTCTCTCTTTCTGTCTCTGTCTCTTTTTCTGTCTGTCTGTCTCTGTCTCTCTGTCTTTCTCTCTCTCTCTCTCTCTCTCTCTCTCTCTCTCTCTCTTTCTCCAGTCTTTCTTGAGTTAATTTTGTTTCCACTATACGTTATTTCAAAAAAAACTTTAACTAAAACTTGCACTGTATTTATCATATTTCTATTTATATCGCACTTTTAAGTTGCGCTGTGATTATTCCGCTCAATTTAAGCGATGAAACTTACAGTCTGAGTCTTATTAAAAAAAATATTCATTTAAAGATTTTCATAAAAATTTATTTCAAAAATAGTTTTTCACTAAAAACTTAATTCAGCGAAATATCCTAATTTCTGGTTTCCTTATATCTCATATCCAATTACCTAATCAAACAAAACTTCTTATTTGGAATATAAACTAAGAATTTATTCAGCATTGTCTATATTCTAATAAAGTATTAGGACGTACTCTATTTGATAGCAGTAATAATTTATCGAATTAAGAATAATAAAACGATTTTTGCACCCTTTAAGTAGTAGTCTGTCAATTGTGACAATATATACAAATTAAGAGAGAGACAGACAGACAGACACACAGACAGACGCACGCATACACACACACACACACACACACACACACTCACACACACACACACACACACCACAGACTAACTGACAGACAGAGAAAGTTAGTGTATGTGCAATCCGTCTAAAATATAATGAGTCCTTGTGCTCATCTCTGTCTGTCACTCATTTAATGCTTGTCACCAATTAAGTTCTGTTGGATTTTATTGTATTATTTTTGTCCTTTCGGTAAAACACTTATTCCTCTGGGTTAATTTGTGAACACCACTAACTTCGGTATTCTTTGCCAGAAACAATATTTATTGGTTAATAAATTACATGATAGCATGTTGACTCAGCTGCCTTTCCATTGATTAAATATTAATACTCGTTTGTGTATATTGAATATTAAAGCATAAGCGATGATACAACACAAATGTAATTTCAAATAATATACTAATCCTAAGCGAACTAATCTCATAAAGCTATAGCATTAAACGCTATGTTTTTATTAATAATAGCATTAAATTTTGCCGCTTCTGAGTTGTGTTGCTTTTAAGAATATTTAGTGAACATAGAGTCCCATCTGAAGCCGTTGACTCAGAAGTGAACTATAGAAAAGATTTGAAATAATATAATTTGCCAATTTTTAGCAATCCTAAAAAGTAAAGTCAGCGGTAGTGGCCTATTGTTATCATATATAGTTGAGGTGTGTTGTGTGTGTGTGTGTAAAAGTAATTTATCAGTTGCATTCTCTCAACATAGAGGTAAAACTCGGTGAAGGATGTAAATAGGACATAAACTATTGCATGCTTGAATTTTCCCATGACTATCTGTGTGGCCTGACCTCGCAGTATTGCTGTTTCTAACGCCTAGTCCACATCTCATCGGCAATGGACTCACATACAGATACATCTTAATTTAGTGCCCTGTAGATCCCCTCTTCATACCCACCACCGCCATTAACATAACAAACCCCTCAAGTTAGGGGAAATAAACCCCCATTTAGTGCACAACAATTGACAGAGGCCTGCCTTCTAAGTTCGCAACGCAACCCACGAGCTCTAAATTGTAAAGTTTACCATTAAATCATCGGTTTTTATGTACTTATTTTTTATATATATTTTGTTAACTTATAAATTGCAAAATTGATAATCATTAGACACACTTACCTTTTTTGGTGACATTCTCCCCAATACTCATTTATATATCAAATCTGCAAAAGTTTACTTTCAAATCCTCGAACAATAAATTCTAAAGAAAGTCCTTTAAGTGCTTTCGCAAGTATTTCAATCTTTGAAGTTATAAGTGTTTCCATTCAAACAGTGATTTTCTAACTCTCCTCTTAAATACTTTGCTCAGAAATTATAAATAAAGTACTATTTCTTATGAAATACTTGCAATTTAGAAATGGAAATCAATACTACAAATATAATATCGAACATATCTTTTATTGAAAAAAACCTCAATTCAAAGAAGTAAATCAAAGATAAGAATAACGATAAGAATAACGATAGTTAAATGAAATTTAATACAGTAATTAGGACTCAGGCAAGGAATATCTCCAACGAGATGAAGAGATATGTGAATAATCCCATAATAAGCTGCTATAATTCGATGCATTATCTATATTTTGATAGGCTGTGTCTAATTATCTTTAATGGTTGTTTGAATTCTGATTTGCATAAACTATTAAATTGCATGATATTTCAATCGGTTCGTTGAAATCAAAATTAGAAGCAAACATAACACTTAGACTTAATATATTTTTAGACATTGCGAAATCGCGAAACATTATCACAATATTAATAGTTTTTATCCTTATCTCTTAGTTTGCATTACAAACAAATTTGTTTAATACTAAATATGATTTATAAACATATTGTTATTTAAAAGTAGATCGAA
>JAUJYT010000450.1:0-18974 GCA_033996565.1 Nanhermannia nana
ATTTAAACGAATTTGTTTGTAAATTTGTCCATTAAAATAGGCAGTCATTATACCTGTATTGAATTGTTTCAAAGCTAAAACATATAGAAAACACTCAATGACTTAATTAATTGATGATAATTATAATACAGAATTGATTTGCATTTCTACACATCACTGTCTAAAGATACAAACTTTGCAGAACTGAATAGTCTTTAATTAGTGAATATTTAAGTAAATACTTTATATTATAAAACAGGTTCACAGTTACGCAAAATTTTATTAAAGTAAAACATTTTTAAAAATATTTTGTGCAGTTTGTGATACGCTTACAAACTGCTTGATTTGAAAACTGCAGTCTTAAAGACAGTGGAGTTTACAAAAAATACTTAAACTGAACTCAATAGTAGTTTACTCTCACGAAGTCAGTAATTAAATAATGCTATACTCTATCAAAACAATACATTTTAAATTTCTTTATTAATCATAATTATTAATTACTATTAAATTACAAAAAATTCTGCAATAATTGATATCAGAACTGTATAAATAGTTATAAAGTATATAATAATCTCTGAACTTGTATTGAATTTCTAATTTTTATTCGCCTTTTCAGTAAACTCTTCGAAAGTAGAATCAGTAATAGAACAGATTTCATAAAAACCAGTTATTTTACTTATTTCTCGATTTTTTTCTATCGAGATTCTTAATTCTATAGTTAAGATAGTTCGGTATCTTCATGTTATGGCCATTTATATGATGAATTATCCTACGCTCTGACCACTACAGGTCTAAAACTGTTAAGCCACGCCCTTAAAATATCAGGTCACGTATATGTCTTATAATTATTGTTTGCAGACTTATCTTATTTTTATTGCATTAGAGGACAACATTACCTTTAATTTAATATATAATTTATTAAAATGGGTTGAGTCAATCAAATGTTATTCGACTTCAAAAGTGGCCGTAAAAAGGATGAGGTTACGGATGAGTAGTTTACAATGTTGGGGATCTTTTTGAGTATTATAAATGATGTTAAATTAAGATAACAATCACTATATAACCTAATTATCGTAATGTAAAAGTCGGACTTGGAATTGAACTCTAATTCTATATGTTCTGGTGAAAGTCAAATAATTATCTATAACTATTGTATTTCTATATTAATTATTTAATAAACTCATTTACTCATACGCTTTTTCTCTGGTATTTGTAACGTAGCCAGGGCGAACGGCACAGGTCGGGTAGAACATTGGGAGCCTGAGGCCTGTGCCGGCCGGAGCTGGTGATGTAATGCGAACCAGGACTAGACCGATACATTACAATATACTATACTGAAATCATAACTGGGGAAGGTATAGGGTTCCCTAGGTATTGACCCCTCCCCTCAAACTTTTGGAAAGTCAAAAAGTTGCCATCTTTTGGCGCAAAAACGTGTTTTTTAGCGGGAAACCGAGTTTTGAGGAAAATTGTCTCAGAAAACTGGATACTTTTGAACCCACCCTCAGATTTTCAAGAAATTCTGAAATGAATCCCCACCCAAAGATTCGGAGCTTGACCAGGTATGACTGAAATAACCTTCTGTAAACGCTCGTTATTAGTGACTGAGCGCGAGCGCGCGCCCGAGCTTTTAATTTTTTCCTAGCATGAGCACGAGTTCCTTTTTATTCGTCAGTTAAAGATTATTTTACTCTTTTTAAATTTATTTTATAGCAAAGTATTCTTTTTAGAAAATCTCAATGATAAGGAGTTTATATTAAAATAATTACTAACTTTTAATTTTCAATTAAATATTAAATTTCTGATTATGCTTTAGCAATATAATGAAATAAACTAATGATCTACAGAATCATCCTGCTTTATTTATAAAAAAATTTTATTACACTGCATGTTTTATTACAATATTGTGCCAAAATTTCATAAATTCTCTTATTACAGAAATAAACGCTTTTATTAATTTATGGAATTGTCTGATTATTATACAGCATAAGCTCGAAATAATTAATCCTAAGATTAAAAATAAATCTAAAGTGGAAATTTAATTTTTCTTATACGTTGTGTTCACAATATACATTTTGCTTTATTTGCTGACGAACTACAGGTATATTTTAAAATACTCGGCTTATATCCAGTTTATAAGTCCTTTTAAACATATTATTTAAATTAGTTTTAATGTATTTTAATGTTAAATATAGAGAGAATATAAATCATTACATTTATTAGAGATAAAATAGGATAAAGTTCAAAGAATGGCATAAATCGTGTACTTTAAGAGAAAATAAATTATAAAACTCTAATTGTTTACAAAAAACAGGAATTATAAAATATTCCACAGAAATTATTATATTGATATGTTTATTTATTATTATTATATTTATCCAAAAATGTTTGTGGAAATTTATGTTTATGGGAAAATAAATTTTATCTAAAATTAAAGCACCATACTTAAATAATAAGTCATCATACCATAAAGTGTATGTAGACAATAATACATAGAATATTGCATTTACTTACTTTATAACTGTATGTTCAAAAGATTATCTTTATAATGTACTTGTATAAGAGGTTGTAAGTATATTGTTAAGTAATATTTATTACTTCTAAAAATATTTTAGTTTTATTACATTACGTTAAAGTATATTATATCATATAATTTATAAGTGAAATTATAGTTCATAATTAATAAGTGTAATATTATTATAATTTAATAATATTATTTCATTTTCAAGAAGCTACAAATTATCACTAAATGCGTGTCATAATGTTAGACCCTGTACTTTTCGGGGTTAAACCGATTAAATCCGATTAAAATATCCGAGAGGAAAACATTGAAATCGGGTTTAACCCGATTGAACCCGAATCGAACTATGCTTATTAATTGATTCTTTTATGAATTTAAATTACACTTTATGTTTAAATATAAAATGTATGTGTTTCTAATGAAAAGTTATTTATAGCATTAATGAGATTTATTAAACTCACTGAAATCCTTTGAGAAAACAGGTGTTGTTTTGAATATATTTTATATAGACTTGAAGAATGAAGACTATCAATGGAGATATAGAGGACATTTTTATTAATACTTTAATACTTATCAATTTTTTGAATTTATGTACCAGAAATTGAAAATAAAATTTCGGTTTAAACCCGATAAAACCCTAAATGACTCAAATTTTTTGAACCTGATTAAACCACCACATAAATAGTGATATAAATTTGCTTTAAATATAAGAATCATGAATAAGTTTTGAAAACAATTATAAAGTTTTGCAATAATTTAAAAATTGTTTCATTTGATTTCAAAGATATAACTGAAGAGTACATAAAACCTACACGTACTTGTTTTCAGACCCTACCCCCTCCCTGTACGTATTTCCACACTGATACTCCATGTTAAGCATATAGGGTTATCAGTGTCTGTACACTTTTGACCAACCCTCCCCTCCACTCATGACTGCGGTACGAGCCCTTAAATAATTTACACAAATACTTATCTATGAGTTAATGACAATTAATTAATAAAAAAAATTCAATTATTTATTGTATTGTTTTGTAATTAATAAATTCAAGATAAATGTATTAAAAAATTAATTATTTAAATAAATGATTTTAATTAAATGGTGTTCTTATCTCTCATTTTAACTAAAATCTGTGGTCACAATGAGTTGAATATGAAACTAATTTACATGTGTTGATACTCATACCTGCACAAATCATAGTATTCCATATGGCGCGCTTGGGGCTAAAGCTAGCACAAAATTAGAGGCTGGCGCTAACCTCTTGCATATATGAAAAGCTCGTACTCACTCGTCAGTAAAGGTACTGTCAATGCAAACTTTTTAATCAAGTTTGAAATAATTAAATTATTTTCCACTTAAATAATAGAAAATAAATTAAAACTTTGCATTGTTTTGCAACTTAAAACTATAAAGAGAGTAAAGAAAACTATAACTGCATCTCAACTTTTAGTAATCTGATAGTAATCAATGACTGAAGTGTTTTAAGTTTATCATTGAAAAGCAGTTATAGTTTTCTTACTCTCTTTATATTAAAGTTTAAAAACTTAGAGTGACTTTTTTCCGCTGTTTTTTTAAAATTAAATATATTCCATACTTGCGATTATCAGAAAGCTATAAGAGTTGAGAATCAATGGATGCAATCTAGAGGTCTAAAACATGAAAATATTTTAAACCCGCTCCCGCTCGCACTCGCAAAATTTTCAAAACTTAAATCAAATTTTTTCCTAAAAACCCGTGGGTGCGGGTTTGTATTTAAGACCTCTAATGCAATCGGTAGTAGCTTATCAATAAATATCTTATCATAAACTATATTCTTATAGACATGTGTAGTAATTCTCGAACTATAATAGAAAACATACTGCTTAACAACTAAACATTAGTCCTCTTTCAATTTCAAGCACTAGTGAAATACATTTCTTACACAATTATTAACAAATTTTAGACCAACTGCGATATCTTCACGTGTAAAACATTAATACAAAAAGTTGTGTAACAAATAAGAAATTTTTTAAAAGTGTTATATAAAAAGACATAAGTCTAGTGTTCTAATCATTAATTACAATAATTAATAGACGAGTCATTAAAATAATTTAATTAAATAAATATATAAAAACATTTTATAAAATGTTAAACTATTTAACATTATTAATAGCATTAACTTCTGTCATATCAGCCGAAACTCAATGTGGTATAAAAGGATCCACAGATTCCTATTATATCATAGGTGGTAATGACACCAAACCTTTCGAGTATCCGTGGATGGCATTCTTGGGTTGTGGCGGAGCTATAATTAATGAACAATGGGTTATAACTGCGGGTCATTGTTCTGGACCTCATCACAGTGGAAATGAATTACGTTTAGGAGTCTATAGTATTAACGACACCGCCAGAAACTTTAGGGAAAAAGGATTTTTAGTAAATAAAACGAAAACTATTAGACATCCTAAATATGATTTCGATGTTAATGGACCTGATGGGTGACGACCTATATATGATATTTCTTTAATTAAATTAAAAGATAAACTTGACTTTAATGGTGAACACAAACATTTGAGACCTATTTGTTTGCCAACTAATTAAACTACAGTTAAAGATCTGATTAGTGCACAGATCACAGGTCACAGGTCACAGGTCACAGGTCACAGGTTGAGGAAAGTCTGATAGGGATAGTGAGAAATTATTATATTAATTGAGCTTATATTAAGTCAATTTTTTTAATTATTTTTATTTAATTTTTTTACACTTTTTAGGATCTGATGATATTTTTTCACTATAGGTCACAACAGTTCCAGTCATAGCCTCTGATGTTTGTGCTAAAAAGTATCCGAAAGACTTTGACCCGAATTATGCCATTTGTGGTGGATTTCCAGATGGAGGTCACGGAGCATGTAATGGAGATTCTGGTGGTCCTCTTCAGTGCAAATTATCTGATAAAAAATTGTATGTCGTAGGTATAGTCTAATGGGGTGTTCCCTGTGCTAAACCTAGTTTCCTGATGTCTGTGCGTCTGTTATACCTGTATTACATTGGATTCAAACCACAATTAAAAATAATTGATTTTTAACAAATTATGAGAACTGAATATTACTTTGGATGCCATTAAAGTAATTGTTAGTAAAGTAATTAAAAAAAATTTTGAGCCAGTGTTATATTTTTAAATAGCATCCTAAACTTGAGAAGTTGCCACTTCTCGAGATAGAGTAAAAGTCTTAAAAACATTTAGACATTTACAGGGTATAACACTTACTTTTTGAAGGGGTACAGCAAAAACTGTAAGAGATAGAAATTTGGAATAATTTTTATTAAATTTTATATAAAAAAATGAAGCTGATATCACTTCTTTCAATATCCGGTGTGTCAACCATTTGCTTCTCGCATAACCTCAAAATTTCTATGACGATAATGTAAAAGTTGTTAAACAAATCGCTACGGTTTTGCTGAGCCAATTGGTCCAATTTCAAGTGATCCCAGGACTTCTTTAAAATGAGTTTTCAATATTTCATACGAAAATCTATCTATTTTTTGCTAAAATAGCCGAAGCATTTTCGGTAAGTTTTGTTTAAATAACTTTTACATTATTGTCATAGAAATTTTGAGGTTATGGTTGACCAGCGCCGTAACCAGGATTTTCAGCTTGGGGGGGGGGGCTAAACATAGGAAAACCACAAAATGTGGTAATTTTTAAAAATTCCTACAGATCTACACTTAATTGTTCAAAAATCTCTGGGGGGGCCCTTAGTCCCATAGGTAGTTACGGCAGTGCTTCCCTATTTTATTTAAATTTTTAACTTATTTACTAATTATAATTTCCTGATATGTTTGTGACATATTTTAATGGAAAATTACTTTTGAGGATTAATTTTTCATCTTTAAAAGAGCGAGTTTAAAATCAAGATAATGAAAAAAAATCCGCTTTAGTCTAATACAGTATCTTATATTAAGAAACTATAAAGCTGTGTAGCGCTGTGTAGACGTGCTCAACCCACAGGTTTGCCCCCAAATCGATTAAAATAACATTAAATGCAAGTCTTATAGAGTTCTTTTAAGATAAGAGAATATTAAGACCAGATTAAGACAACTCACTGTTTACTCGAAAATATGTTGATATTCAGAGTAAACTATTGTATTGATAAGCGATCTATTAATACAGCAAACTATTGAATATATTAACAATTTTCTTAAAATGTGCGAAAATATACTTATCTGATAATAATAGGAAATGTTTAATCATAGAGTAGTTCACAAATACGTAGTTCACTATCTGTATACACGTATAAAGTGAGGAAAAAGTTTCGCAAATAACTCATTTTGTATCTAAGCATAAGTTAATTAAAGTATATTTTGTAATATATAATAGTTTATAGTCTTCATAATATCTTAAAGTAATAGAAATGAAAATTTATATTTTAGTAGTTATTAAACTGATTGCATGTTTAGCCATAAGTTATGCGTCAAACCAATGGCCAAATCACGACATCTCAACACTAAAACTGTTACAAATAGTTCACAGACACGGAGACCGGACTCCCACCGACTTTGCGCCAAACGATCCGTTCATAAATAGTTCGTATTGGAGAGAAGGTGTCGGACATCTGACCACAAAAGGCAAATACCGAATGTATAAATTGGGACAATTCATACGCGAAGAGTATAACTCATATTTGGGCGAAGACTATAATCCGCGTGAAGTCTATGCGAGAAGTTCTATAACTGAGAGGTGTATAGAAAGTGTTTCGTGTCTTTTGGCCGGCGCTTATCCGCCAAAAGCCAAAGAATTTCAATGGAATAATGGTTCTGACGCAGTGTTGGGTCAGTTATGGCAACCCTTTCCTATCGAGACCTTTATGCCAAAGACTGATGATCTGGTCCTAAATCATAAGTATTGCCAGATATGTGACTCAGAATTAAAAAAGATCTATAGTTCAGATCGGGTTAAAAAGTTTGAGGAAGAATACAGTCAATTATATAATTATTTGACAAAAGTCGTCGGTTATAAACTTGATATCAGTACTGGTCGTTCACTTCACAGCTCTCTTGAGATAGAAATGGATCACAATTACTACTGGACTGATGTGTGGACTAAAGAAGAAGAGCGAAAAATTGTTGAACAGTTATATTATTCTCATCTGATGTCATACCGTATGGATTGGAACAGTCCTATCATTAAGCGCTTGAGAGCCGGCGGTTTAGTAAAGGAGTTGAATAAAAACTTTCAAAGGATTTTAGATAATGAAAGTCATAAGAAATTATATGTCTATTCAACACATGACACAGAAGTGGCTGCTCTTATGCATGCATTGAATATATTCAAAGACATCGATAATATGCCACCATTTGGTGCTATGTTTCTGTTTGAATTGCATCAGAATATGAATGCTATTAATAATGAATATTTTGTTAAAGTTTATTATCATAACGAAACACAAGTAATGATTGGAACTCCGCATACAATTAAATTGACTGATTGTGAGAATAACATTGAATGTCCAGCTCTTAAGTATTTTGAGTCAACTAAACATCTCATTTATACTGATTTTGATAAAGAATGTAATGCTGTTCAGCTCTGATTATATGTAAATTTAGTTTTGAATTTCATTAATAGTTTAATTTAAATTAATTGTTGTTTTTAAGGTTGTAATTATTGTTGTAATGTTTTTATAGTTCAATTAATTTTAAAAATCTGAAAGTTTTAACGCATAATAATAAATACTAAAAAGTTAAACATAAGTTTATTTTATTCATAAATAATCTATTGATTTGTTGAGATAAATATTTAAGTGGAGCTCAAATTTATCTCATGTGCTGATAATGGTCTTAATCACGGTCTGAATGAACATATGTTTTACAATAATTAAAGTGAGGACAGAGTCTATTTTAAATTATATTGACTTATATATTAATTTATGAACAAAATAATATGAGATTTAATTAATGTTAAAATAAATTTTAAGATAAATTAATCTTAAATACAAACAATTAAGCGCTTGACCCCAGAACCAAAGATTTCTAACTATTACAGCTATAAACAATTGAAGCACAAAATGAATAATTTTTTATATAAGAAATACAGTATAAAGTGAAGACCGGTGAAGTTGATTCTTAACGGTTTCTCATTTAATTTGCTTTTCGTCTCTATTAACGGGGTGTTACATAAAATCTGCGCAAAGTTTATCGCATAAAAACTGATACTAAGAATCAATATTTTTTATTGAATTATATGTCATTTTGAAGGTCATATATTAGGCTATAATCGATATGATCTGTATTTTTTTACAATTAATTTTGTGTTAATTATGGCCTTTAAACAAGAGTTACTGATTGAACTGGTCGTGACATTTCAGTTAAATCATAGTCAAAAACATTAATGTTTTGATTGCAAACACTTTCCTAAAATCAGATATTGTTTAGGGAAGAGAAATATCAAGATATACGTCAAGAAATGTCACCGAAATATGATTCAAACCACAAAATAGTGGTTATAAGACATTTGTTAATTTCGTTACCATTAGTTTCTATGGCATGACGTTGTTATACAAATATCGTGATTAAAACAAATGTCCCGCAATTCCGACAGTCAAACAATTTTCCGGATAACTTTGTGGGCTCTTTTACAACAATGATTAATAAGCGGAAAACACTCGACAATTCGAAAATATAATTAGGCTCTGTGTCAATAAAGTTAACCCAAATATTGTCACAAATATTTTTAAGAGTGTCCGAAAGCGGATCCGGAAATGTGCAGAAAAATGACCTTTAGCCAAAGCGAATTAATAGCAAATCATTTTATATATAATGTAGTTTTTACAGTCAAATTTTCATATATTAAACTTTATTTATTAAACTCTAGATAATTGAAATTAAATTCAGTGCAGATTTTATGTAACACCCAGTTAATTAAGAATTTTTTCAAGAAATTTTTCATAATTTTGCGTAAGAAAATGGGTGACAAAAATGGGACAAATTATGAACAGTGGAGCTCAATGTTTGAACTCAAACCTGGATATTTGGACATTACTTAAGTAAATAAAATTTAAGTCATGAATAAAAGTAGAAAAAACAGAAATAATTATTTAATACATAATTTATAGTTTCGAAGACGTTGAAGAAGAAAAGCTAAAACTTTATTATATTGAAAAGAACGCTGATTATTCATGTCATATAGGGATGTCCGAAAAGTTCGTGTAAAAGTTTGTAACATTTTATTGAATTTTTTTTTACATAAATCTTAAAAATAATCTCCTTGAGCACGAATGCACCGCTTCATACGTTCCTGCCATTTGCCGAAGACCTCCCGCCACTTCTCTACTTTTATCGATGAGAAAAATTGATTGACGGTTCCATCGATCTCCTCTTCTGCCTGAAAGCGCCGAACCCTCAAATTCTCTGAGCTTTTTGAAGAGCCAGAAGTCGCACTGCGCAAGATCTGAAGAATAAGAGGGGCATCGTTTTACTCCGATTTCCTCCAAATATTCGCGGGTAACTGAGGCCGTATGTGGTCGAGCATTATCGTGATGAAGCATAAGACTGGCAGCACTTATACCAGACTGGCCTCTGATTGGCGACCACTTCGAAGACCTGTGGAGACACATCATTATACCATTTGCGTTAACTTTTTGTTTGGGTTCCAACTTCACGCTCTTGACCAGTCCGTGGATTTAAAGAAAACCGCATCATTTTTACGTGTAATTCTTGTTTAGGCATTTTCGGGGGATCTTCACCTTTAAAAATCCTGACCCTGGCCTCACAACTAGAACAGTCGTAATAATAGACCCGTCTCACCACCGGTAAGGATTTTACTGACCACCCGTTCGCCCCGATCCTTAAACATCTTGAGGTTTTCTTTGCGTATTCTTTTTCTGGCCAACATTTGGGACTCTGCGAGCAAATGTGCGACCCATTGAACGCAAACCTTTCTCAGACTCAAAATATTAGGCATAATGTTATGAATTCTCTCCTTTGAGATCTTTAATATTTCTGCCAACTGTCGGACTGTCACATTGGGATCAGCCATAACCTCTTCTTGAACGGTGGCTACGTTATCATCAGTGGTCACTTCTTTTGGACTGCGCGTTCTCGGATCGTCATCAAAGGATGTCCGGCCGAGCTTTAGTTCTTTATACCATTTGTAAATCTTAGACATGGAAATGAACTTTTCGCCCAAAACAGAAATGATCTCATTCTGACACTCATCTGGTGTCAGCCCTTTCTTAAAGAAGAAGGCAATGAGGACACGAATATTTCGATTTTCAAATTTGATTAAAATATCAGACATTATAGTACAGTAAAACCTGTCAAAGTTGGGCAAACAGTTAAGTCCTTTTGGCAAAATATTAATTGTTTTTTACTTTATATATTTTGCAAAAAGGACTTATTTTCTTGCCCAACTTTGACAGGTTTTACTGTATTTAATTGATTGCCGAATGTAAACAAGTTGTTCCAAAAACTTGAAAGTTAGCGCATAAAAAAGTCAGAGATTAAGAATATTCCGTCAGAAGTTCTCTAAGATTTATAGTTTTTGCAATTACACGGGCTTTTCAGACATCCTTATAAGTACCGTTCGGACGTTTTCTATGAAAATAGGGATCAATTGCATAAATAGGTAAAGAAAAAAAAATAATTGCAAATGACTAATGAGCAGTGATAGTCAACGCTCGAGCATGAAGAGTAGAATTTTGGCCGACCTAGAGCGCAAGCATGCTCGGGCGAGCGCCAAGGATATTGTTAACATGAAATTGTCTTTTAACGAAACAAAGATTTTTATTTAAGCAAAATCGCATACTTTTATAATAAACAAAAATAGTATTGAGTTTTAAAGAATTTAAATATAGAATCGCAAATATTATATCATATTTACTTAAAATAGACTAATTTTGTGTAATAAAAAGTCTTTTAATCATGATTTGAGCTGACTTAGCGCGAGGTAAACGCTTGGTTTCCTAACGTGGCCATCAATGGTTATATGTAAAGAAGAGCATACGCTCAAAAACTCTGAGCCTGAGCTTACGTTCAAAACCTAGAGCCTGAGCCTTTTCCTTTGTATTACTTTTAATTTTTTTCTATGATTACTGTGTGTTAAAAATATATTATTATTCGGAGAAACACTTACTCTCATACTTGCGAATAATAATAATATGGTGAATAAAGTAAAAAACTTGAAATGAATTTCGACAGATTCTAAGAAAATTAAAATTAATAGAAAATGACAGCTCTGTTGAATTTAAATAATAGGCTAAAAACTTATGTCACTTGTTATAATACAATAAAATAATTTAATGAACTCTCAAATTCAATTAAGTTATTCATAAAAGAAATAAATAAACAGATTGAATAAAATTGAATGGAAATAAATGTCAAACTTTAAGCTATTATTTAAACAGCTTTAACAATAATTTTTGGATATCATTATTCCAAAACAATAACGACCAATAATATGTGCATTATATATATAGTTTGCACAATAAACTAATAATAAGTTACATATTCAAAGAGAAAACTTACTCAACCGTTAGATATTTTTTTGAAAAGTATTTAAAATGAGTTACAATTCTATATTTTTAGGTTGACTTACAATTCAAACTGTATTTTCTTAATAATTAATTATTGATATTGAAGAAAATAAGCGTTTCATATCTCGTGGAAAGTCTATTCCAATAGCATTTACTCGTTTTTTCTCGAAATAATATTTTTGCTTTTGAAAAAAGAAATCATAATGAGATCATAATCATGTTGAACAACAAACTTGAGCTGCTCTTATATTTGTCTATAATTTCAATAAGTATTTAATAGAAAAGAGTATTATTAATCTTAAAAATTTTAAATTAATATTTTTATTGCATGAAAAATAGGCTGTGGACAGAAATGCGATGACATTGCCTTTGATATCGATTCCAAGACTGCTGAACAATATGACTATGAATTCTGCTCAAAAATAAAATGTATAAAAGAAGGCGAGGGAAACATAACTTTCGAAGAAACATCATTTACAGGATGTTCAGGTGATGTTCTGATCAGAGCTCACGGCAAATCACTCGCACGGATACCAATTATGTTTAAAGCCGGAGAAAAGAAACCAGTATTTGTTCAGTGGTTAGTTAAAGATAAGGCAGAATTTCGTATTTGTGCAAAGGGGTTGGGATGCACTAAAATTGAAGGCAAAGCTTGTCAAATAAATTGATTTTGATGACAAAAAAATTAATTTTTGCTGTAATTGTAAAAAAAATATTTTATTAAATCATTTATTTATTATTACAACAAAACTGAAAATCTCGGACTAAAAGTTATTCCTAATTTATATTTTTTAATTATTTGGTAAAATTGAGGCATCAATTGCCTTACTGTTAATACCATATAATCAGAGCCCGAAATATTATGCGATCACATAAAGTCGCATAATTGTACAATTTTTTGTTAACAATTTTTAAGATTGATTAGTAGATTAAAATAGAAATATTTAAAAATTGATATTTCTTTCTAATTATAAAATACTTATGAAAAGTTATTTTACATTTCCATAACATCAAATTGGAATCATTAAGTTTCAGTGGAAATGAAAAAAATATGTTTAATTTAACGAATATGTAAATTAGTTAAACTGATTTACTTTAGTAGTTAGAAATGCCTGAGAAATGCTTTCTTACAGTTACGCATTAATATCTTAATTAATGCTAATATAACTTAAAAGATTATAGATTTTATCAAATAATATTCGCTTAATATAATAATTTCATAAATAGTCGTATAATTAAAACTTTTTGCTCGTATTAATACTTTCTTAAATGGACCCTATTTTGTCGCATAATTTTTCGGGCTTTGCATATAATGTGACATTTTTCAAAACTACCTGTAATTTACAGAATGCGTAAAAATTATTTTCTAACTCCATGTTATTTTTTTAGTCATAGAAAAAGTTTGTTTTTGTTATATTTAAAATAATATCTGAATCATTTGTTAATTATAATAAAGCTAAACAAATATTTCAACTGTATTTATACATATACTAGTATTTTCGTGTTATTTCTTCTAAGATCTTATCAATGTTTTAGTTCATAACATAAATTGTTATTTACTATTAAATTATAACTCAAATAATCAAACTCTACATAACTTATGAAATAAATATACTGTATATTCATATACACATCCAATCTATTCATTTATTTAAATAAAATGAAATTTATTTAAATAAGAATAAATTCTTTTCTCCAATATATTACTCTTGATAATCAATTTTGACTATTTATACCATTAGTTATCATTATTGTTATCAGAAATTATTGGATTAGATTTTTTTCAATACAGGTTCAACTGTATTGTTTTGACTATTCATATAAATTACATAATAATTTATTTACATTTTCCGGTGATTTGCGGCCGAATTTGAGAGCGCGACGGTTTTCGCGAAATCTATCTGCGCGTATGGCTGTGGCGGTGATACTGATGTCGGTGTCGTCGGTGGTGTCGTCGATGTAGAGGTATTAGTTATGGGATAATCCATTGTTGGTGTCTTAGAAACTGGAGTGGCCGGAGCTGTTGTCACTACTGTTGGCTGACCAGAAGTGTTACTTTGGTCCAGATCTAACATTATATAATTCACTGGTTCTGCAGTTGGTGAGGTGGGTGAGTGTGAAGGAGTGAGGGTTTCATTGTTTTGTTGGACACCTGTTAGCAAAAGTATCAAATTATTATTATTTTGTTATACTATTTTTTCGATAACAGTACAATATTTTATTATGAGAATAAGTATAAGACTTTTTCAATAAAAACTCTATTATGTCTAAAAATTATCAATTTTTGTTTGTCTTTCAATAAAAATATTTCTTTCAATTTAGTGTTTCGCTGACAAAATTTAGACACTATTTAGACACTATAAATATAAAAACTGTTGCAAAACATCCACTTTTGAATACTAAGCTTTTCAACTAAATAATTAAATAAATTAATAAACATTTGGTTACAGTTTATTTAACTTCTTTTTTAATCACAACTCTCAATATTTTAGATTTAATGTTATCATAATTTCTAATCTACTAAATAGAAAAACATTAGGATTTAGTGCACAACTGATAAACTATTGTTATAAACCATACTAATTAATAGTTAGATTTAAATAGAATTAAGCTTAAGCTAAATAAAAAAGCCAAGCATGTCATTCATTTTATTGAAACTGAAAGGTCTTTGAGTTCATATTATATTTGTAATTGATGTGAAGCGGGACAGATAGACATGATTTTGAAAAGAACTTACACTAACTTAACGTAATAAAAGAAATAGATTTTCAACAATAATTAGTGCAACACTTTGTGCAACACTTTGCATAAAAGTGGTGTTTCGTGAAGTTATTTGTTTTAAAGCTCAAAATTAATAATTAATAAATTTGCAGAAAATAAATAAATGATTAATAATATTGACCATATTCACCGGTAGTGACCGTCTGTTGAGACAGCTGTAATGGAGATACAGCCGCAGGGGTTTTAATATTGACATAAAATCTGACCAAATCGTCTAATTTGGCATAATTAGTATTGACATCACTCCTAGTGGTAGGCAATGGTTGACTTTGCGATGCATTTGTCATATTATTTTGTTGTATAATAGCGGGAGTGTTCACATAAAACGGAGAATTAATATATTCGTGAATATCATTGCTGTAAAGATGCGGTGCATTAGGCCTTAATGGATATCTGGGGCCCACTTCTGGCGGAGTGGTATTTGCTTGATTTAATTGATTTATTTCGCCGTTAATAACTTGTCCGGTACCGAATATGGGGTATTGAGTGTTAGTGCACTGTTGTATAGCTTCTTGCAATGTATTAAATAATTGTTCGGCATTTGTGCACTTGAATGCGTAAATGCCTATCCATTTATGTTTTTGCATTAGAAATATATTATTTAATGAATCAAAATATTTATGTCTAACAAATTACATACCAGGACCTGTTGGGCAACGGCGGCCGCACTCAAAACTGAATAATTCGGAATCAAATCCATAACGACGTAAAGACCTGATCAAAAATTATTGAATTTATTTGAAACTAATTTTCTACTTATAATAACTTAAAATAAATGCGATTAAAAAATTGTATTTTGATATGTCTTTTATAATAATTTGATACCTAAGAGACCAATATATTGAATTTCTTCCCTTTTGATGTAATGCCAGCTCATTGTCTGTTATCTCAATTTTTCCAAAATTAACTTCAGTTCCGCGATCGTCAACATTGCACACCTAAAACAAAATATTAAAGACATGTTTATCACAATTTAGAAAAAAAATATCTTTCAATTTTATGTGACTTAAAAATATTAAAAATTTTTGGACATTATAATTGCGATCATATTTTGATTAAAATTAAAATATAAAGGTAAGTCCAAAACTTTCTCCAAACAATTATAATGTCCTAAAAAGGTGATTCTCATCAATTCTATTTACAATATTAGGTGCATATAATTTACTATGCAATTTAAATTAAACTCGCTCATTTAGCCAATTAATAATTTTAAGTGAGCGCCCAATCATTATGTCACTGCATATATTTAATTGCAACGATTTAATTGAAACTAGGCTTACGTGAAATATTCTTGGATTATCTGCATTTGAAGAGCTATTAGGGGAAGATCTCGAGTGTTTTGCTTGAGAATAAACACAACCCATTTGATTAATTATTTTTTATTTAATTGCAATTTATTATATTAATTTTACAAATTTTTTCTCTATATTTAATAAGGTTTACGTAAAATAATAATTGTTTGAGTACGAAAAAAAGATTGGCCGCAAACACATACTTTTAACTGTGCCGTACAAATGGCGATATAAACAAATAACAAGAATGGGGAGGAGTCAGTCAGTCAGTCAGTCATCAAATATTACATTTGAATTTGTGCTCAACTTTTTGTGCACTAAAAGTAAACACAAAGCATTAGGGTTTGAGTGTCAGTGTTTGCAAATTGCAGTTTTAACTTAAACTTTAACTTTTCATAAAAATGGTCTCATTTAAAGTTGAATTTTTATTTTTAAAAATATCTTTAATTTATTACATTTTGATCACAACTACAGGATTTTTAAATTTTAGTTACATATTATTGCAAACCCTATGTATTTATTAGTTGCGCAAAACTTTAATTCGATACAATCACTTTTTAATAAAATTTGATGACACTTCGGTAAAGTGAAATTGGTACAAAAAATAGGAATTTATGTCCGTTCAAAGAGATGTGTTAATCTAATTTTGCTCCATTTACCTTTCAATATATTCATCAACATAATCATCAAATTCTTTGCAATACATGAAAAAATACCGGTAATAAGAAATTTTCTGCTTATTATCTCTAAATAGCTGACAAATAATTACTTGCATTGCAAATAAAAAGAATTCTATTTATTTTTAAATTAAATTCTCTGGGGTACCGGTCCCTAGGTGAACCTTCACTTTAAGCATGTACTGTAGTTCAAACCAGTGGTTTCCAACCTTTCTCTCTGAGTGACCCCAAGCTTTAAAAAATTTAGTGACCTCCAAAAATAATAGTTAAATTTTTATTGATTTTTTTAAATAGAATTAATTCAAACAATGAGCTTGTTTATCATTTCATAGCATATATATTCTTGGATTTATTCCCATTAAAGCCGTTAAAGCTAGCCTGAGATCAGTGAACAAAAAAATGGGAAAATTCAATTCCATTTTCACTCCACATCCACTCTTCGAAAATTTTTTAATTTCATTTCCATTCCACCTCTGGTTCAAACAACAGTTTTATGAAAACGAAAAAATTGTAGCAATCCAAAACTAATTTGGAATTAATTTTGGACAATTTTTCAATTCCTACCCACACAATGTTCGATAGATAAGAATCCTAATACTTATCATTAAAAAGTAATTTTAACAAAATTTTATCAATTTTTAAGCAATTATTTTATAAGTGAATTCTAATCGGGCGTAATTAGATTTTTTAACTTTAAAGAACAGCATAAATAGCTCATAGAATTGAGGAAATTCAATATAATATAATTAAGTTCATATACGAATTGAAAATTACAATAATTAAACTGAAATATTTTTTATATATAACAGTTTATTGTTGTGGTTTAACAGTATTACTTGTACAAGAGTTTAAGTGTTCTGTTAACCATTACAAGTTTGTAAGCATTCCATATTAATATTAAGGCCGAAGTGATCGGCAAAACAAATACTAAAGTGTTAAATAGCAGTTATCGTCATTTTGTGACGTTTAACATAAAAGTAACATTATGTTGAGGAAAGAGCTGCTGTGCTTATGAAAGCTGCTATTATTTCATATTAAAAACTAAACTTGGTGAACAGGTTGATGAGCAGTTGGTGAGAAAGTTATTTCCTTAATATAAAGTATAAGTTATAGATAAATGTCAAAAAACGACTACAATTTAATATTTCAAAGATATTTGTTTTCACTATCTCTTCGGTCTCAATAATATTATGAATGTTTTGCAAACTTGTAATCATTAATATTTATGGAATACTTAAAATTTACTTCCGATATGTTGTCAGAAATCAATGGTCACGACAACAATAATTATTTTGACAAATCATATGTTCATATGAATAGCACATGATCAGTCTCTAAGCACTTTTGCTCACAATTTTATCCATAAATTTATATATTTATATGAAAATACCAGTCAGTGTGAATCTCATCACTGTATTTCACTGGTGTTACTGTATTATTAAAATAAACTTAATTATAATTAACATTTTTAGTGCAATCATCATTAGAATTACATTTTTATACTGCATAATAGATTTATTACATAATCTAGTCTTATGATCAATTTTTAAGTGTTATTTGAGGTTAACATTCACATAAACTATTCTTGATATTACAGCGCTATTAACAAATTCATTAAAATAGTTGTCATATCTATAGTACAGTACAGCAAAAGTCTCTCCAAGATTGAAACGAATGATTGAAATGAAAACTTTAAGCTCTGCTCAGATTTGGATTTATAGAATATTATTAATATTCAAACAATTCTGGTTAAAATAATTACAAAATAAGTTGACGCATGTATAAAAATATTAAATAACAAGGGAAAGTCTACAGCCTATGACTGTTTACAAAGCGCGATCCTTCTGTATTTTTGTCACTTGTTCGTATCTCTAACCGTTCCCATAGTAAAGCATTAGTATCGGTAGTTTTCCGTCGGTAACTTGGCTGCTGGTCACTGGACACAGACTTTTGTCGTCATTTTAGAGGTTTTCGGGGACTCTGATTGTGAATATGAAATCAGTTTTTTGATAGCTCTTACCGTTTTCGAGATCTATTTGGCGACAGACAGACAGACAGAACAAATCTATAAGCGCTCTTTTTGATCAAAGCTAATAAAAAGTAGAGGAAGGTATTTCCGGGAATTAGAATTTCGGGATCCCGGCAGAAAATTTCGGTCGGGAATCGGGATCCCGCGGGATCCCGAAATTTCCCGAAAAATTATTACATTAAAAAAACTTA
>JAUJYT010000451.1:0-18950 GCA_033996565.1 Nanhermannia nana
AATTTTTAGGGCTAAAAGGCTAAAAAAGTTTCAGGGCTAACAACATTTTTAGCTTTTTAACCTTTTTGCCAACACTACTTTTTGGTCAGGTTTGTAAAATTATATAATAAATATATAGTTATGTATTAAACTTTTTTATAGAGAAATATGGAAAAAACCAATGATTTGAGTTCAGATCTTCAATATTTTGATATCTTATAATTGATAACACATTTACACATTAAGTTTACACAAAATCAGAACTTACGGTCAGTAATATTTATGTTTAATATCATTAATAATAATAAACTTAATAAATAAAATAATAAATCATTTTATGGTAAGAGATGTCGAACAATAACAAACTCAAAGACCTTTATATTGCAAAATCTTTGGAACAGTTGAAAAAAGAGCCGAAGAAATACTTATTACAAAAGATAAAGACATTCAGAGGTATTATTTGAGTGATTGTCTGTTTGTAACGAAAACTAATTTCTATTAATTATTAATTAGCAAACAGCTCATTAAAATGTTTGAACAATCTCTACAACGAGGGCAATAAATCATACGATTCTGGCGATGAAGAGAGAGAGAGCTTATATACTGTTCTATAGATTTCTTAAATCGTTTGAAATGTTGAAGACTAACAAACATTCAAAATATTTGATCGCAATGATTGAGAACAAACCCAACACTGCTCTCAACAGATTGGAAAAGCTTTCGGATAGTATTCAGAAAAGATATTTAGCTCTCAAAGAAAGTAAAGAATTGAGAGCTAAAGAAATCACTGACTCTAACGAAAAATCGGTCATTAATTGTATTAATAGTAATATTAGTAATAGTTATGATTCGAATAAATCAAATTGTGATCACTTTAATCAAGACTCTTATCAGACGATTGAATGCATAGAATTGCTTGAATTAATACTAAACTCCGCAGAAATCACCAAATTATTGATTTTCGAGACCAGGACTGCAAACGATTACAATGAGTCTCACATGAAACTCAATATGAGATCCACTGCAAACATAACTATCGCTATATTCTCAAAAACCTGTTGACTCCTGGACTGACAGCGGCTAAACAGAAATCACTGCTACCTTACGGTCATTCTCGCGATGCCTTCGTTAGGAGAAGAAGTATGAAAGTAGTGATAATTATTGATGAGGTTTCTCAACAATTTATTTCAGACTCTCCGACCTTTAATCTCGCGAAAGCACTTTGGAAGGTATGCTTCAGTAGTTCGCAAATGTTATGATTGTTTTTGATTATTAATTAATTTATAAAATAAATAGTGTTTTACAGTGGAAAGTAAGCCGCTTTTGCTTAGAGGTTATACTTAATGGCTGTTAACATATCCGTTCCATACATCAAATCCAATAAACTTATTGAAGACCAACCAATTGCCTACTATTTCCCCAAAACAAATAACTTTAAATTTTAATTATAAACCCAATGATGAATAAAACAAAACTCAAAATGTAAATAATACTGTTATCAACGTTTTCATGAATGGGGAGACCGAAGAAGACTCGGAAACTATTGACCACAAATTGATATCACGTGTGAATAATATCTTTGAGCCTCGGCCTACCATTACTGCAATTTTAGGAACTGCTTTGCCATTAATTCCTGACCGATTGATAAAATACAAATTTGACGTCGAAAATAAAAAAAAAATACAAATTTCACGTTGAAAATAAAATTACAAAAAAGACATTTACTAATGAACACATTAAAAGGCTAAAGCTTAGAAAACAAGAAGAGATTCAACAAATGTTGTCAACACTACGGGAATGTTATCAACAAAATACAGCCAAATCTTTTTAATGGTAACACTCATTCTTAATGTTTCGTTATTTAAAATTAAATAAATCATAACCAAAAACTTGAATTGTTTTATTGAAAACCAAATAATATTTAATTTAGAAATTTGTTTATTAGTTTAACTTAAGTTCTATGATATCATATAAAATATATTATAAATTATGAATGCAATGGAAAATCCATTATTTAATTTGAAAAAATGTCAACATTAAAAAACTTACTAATAGTGTTAAATAATTCGATGTTTTATAAAATTTCAAGTTTTACTACTTTTTTTCATTAATAAATAGTTAAAATTGAGGATAAATTAGAAAATCTATGAAATACAGTGATGCAAATCAATCGAAATTATTACCAGTTTTTTGTAACTTAACTTCAGATTAAATAAGATAAAAGCCTTGTATTTCGTGTTTCTTTCATAAATAATATTTGTATTTAAAAATTTTAAATAAAAAACAACATCAACTTCGAGGTCAGTCAATAGGAAACTATTTATTTTACATAAATTATATATTTATAATCGATTAGATAATTAGTCATTCAATTGGTTTGCATCCGAACATTCTTTAAATGAATTATATATCAGACAAATCGCGTGAATCAAAATTTTTGTTAATGCTTTTCACTATCCGTCTTATGTAAAGATGAAAATTAGTTACAACTGGATAGAGAACGAGTATATCATCTCAAAAAAGTATTCTCATCAGAAATAAACAAACCATTTGATTAATTCTCTCCTAAATTACAGTTAAATTGTTTAAACGGGTATAAAATAAATGATATTCTTTTAAGAAAAAAAGCGAACAAACATTGTCTATAAATAAAAAACGTGTTGATTTCCCTAAATGTTAACTTATATGTTGAACTTAATTAATGATACATTAACTATGTTTATAATTAATTAAATAATTGATCGCAATTTAATTTTACTAAATTTTCTTTTTTAAATATGAATTAATGATTGAGTTTTTTGTCCAAAAATGTAATTATACAAAAACTTTAGCCAAAGCGTCAGCGCCACCGCTTGCAAAGTAAGGCTTACTCGGGTGAAAGGTCACATCAAAGATCGCTTCGTCAAACTTTTTTCGATGTGATGTTATTTCTTGAACACAAGTCCTATTATCAAAATTCCAAAGTCTAACACTACAGTCATGACCTGTTTAATAAAAATAAAATTTTAGTTTAAGAAAAAAATTTAATTTAAGTCAATTTCTTATTAACTATTCTTTTAATCAGATATATTGTGATAACAATAATGGACTGTCGAATATAAATTAGAAATTTGAGTCAAACTTGTACTGTACGAGCCTTAAGGCCAGAGTAAGTGAAGTTACAAATAAATTTGTAATCATTTTATTTAAATGACTCAACATTTTATCTCTATCTAAATATTATGCCATTAGTTATAAATAAAAGAATATCTTATACTTACTCCCACTTAATAAATAAAGTCCGTTTGGATCACAGGCAAGACATGTTACTTCATCGAGATGCGCAACCATTGCGTGCAGACATTTACCTGTTTTTATATTACAAACAAATATAGAAAACTGTTTCAGAATTTAAGTCGAAGTTAAACTCATTTCAAGCAGAATAAGAACTAATGACTGACCGCTATTAAGATCCCATAATTTGATTTGTCTGTCTTCATGAGCACTAACAATAACAGGCATAGTTGGGTGAACAGCAATAGCATTGACCCTTCCGGGCGCCCCCTGTTCGAAGGTCAACACTGGAGACGATGCAGAACTGGCTTCGATATCATACACACAAATTGAGCCGTCGGTAAAAGAGGCGGCGAGTAGTGAAGGAGAATTGCTTTCAGTGTTATTATTATGTGGAGCTATAACTGCCAGACTTGTTGGTCGTATTGTGCCTTCAATTTATATACAGGTTATATGTAATTAAGTTTATATACAATTAAGTGCAATAATAGTTTATTGATGTTAATGATTGAAAGTGTAAATACCTTCTAATGTAATGGTTTTAACGCAATGAACTCTAGAGGTATCCCATATTTTAATAGTTTGATCGGCAGCTGCGGAACACAGTAAAGGCGAAGAACTAGAGGCGGACGCAATCGCCACCAAAGACCAAATAGCGTTTGTGTGCGCTTCCATTTGACATATTTGCAGAGTTGAGTCATAGGCGTCGTACGGGTCTATGTTTGCGATGTTTGATGGAATCGACCAAATCATTAATTGACCATTTTGTGCACCAGAATATATGGTGTTGTTATTAACTGCTAATGATAGGACTCGCGAAGTGTGACCTCTAAATGTATAGACAGGTTCTAAGTCAAAGGTTGTGCCACTGGTAGGACCTGTTGGCTGCTGTTGTTTGCCTACAAGTTTAGAATGAATTAAGATTTGAAATTAGTTATAAACAGGTTTTTGGTTTTGATCGATCGCTTTATACTAATTTATATTAAATAAAGTGTACCCTTATTTGACTGTTGCGTTTTGTTTAAATTCCATAACTTAAGCGTCTCGTCTTCAGAACATGTTATCAATAGTGGTTCTGTTGCGTGAAATCGCAAACATCGAACACAATCGAAATGCGATCTTTTCAAGTCAATAGAGAAATGAATTAATTTCAAAGCATATCAAGCAATCACGTCATTCAAACTATAATCTGATCTTTTAATTAAATCATATTGAATGACAACTTAATAGAAAAATAAATGCATATAAAGAAGGCTTACTTTAAAATATACTTAGGATTCCACGTTTTCCTAAATTCTGTGCTCATTGTAGAGCTAGCAGTAGAACCATTCAAATCGAGCGATTCATTTGCAACTGTGAGCGCCGCTAACTCTCCGATATCTACAACATCTTTAGCTGAACCTTAATTTTAAAAATAATGACATTATAATTATGAAAAATTAATTCAAAAGTTAAAGGCAATAAACATGACTAATACCAGGTCTACCCCAAGGCGTGCCATCCTTTTGATCGCCACTCGTATGGGTTGACAAGAAATCGAATTCTGCGAGAACTTCCTCAGTTTCAGAGTCTATAACATAAGGTCCGGCACTTCGAGTATTATCAATATCTTCACAAATCTCTTCTTCGTCTTCATCTTCATCGCCATCGTCTTCATTACTTCGCGCGTCTCTTTGTTCGTTCAAAAATTCAAAAGTGGCCAAAACACTGGCCTCTGCGTCGGTGACCATTGAACCGGCCGGTGAAGAGCCAGCCCTTCGCTGAAGCTTTTGCTGTTGTTGTGGAACTGTTTTCACTGCATCACCAGATTGTTGTTCATCTAAACTCGGATTTGTATTGAGCCCTAACAGCGATCGAACACGATTTGATCGAACGTCGATTATAGTGTCCGTATAACCGATTTCTTGCAAATACTGCCTCAATAATTGCCTTCCCTTTAGTTTTAAATTTAATAAACATTTAAAACTTGAATTAAACATATTTTTCATATTTGCTTAAAAACTAGTTTAGTTTAAATAACAAAATAATTGTTAAATTAAATAACAAAATGTGTAACAGATTTAGCTTAAGATTAATCGATAAAAACAAACATAAAAAGAAAATAAATTTTGTTAAAGTCAATAAAACTTGAAAAAGCTTATAAATGGTGTGAAAAAGCATTAAAATAGTAATCAACTAAAGTGAAACGTGAGATATGCTATAAATAGTTAAATACCTGTTTCCAATTGACAGCTGTCTGACCGCCCGACTCACTCATCAATGATTCCTCTAAATCAGAATTGAGTTCTTTGAGCTCGTCCTGTGGAGCGCCCATATTTGGAGGATCGACACCGAACTTGAGTTTGTGATATTTAGCTCTCTCTTGACGTAAACAGTACTCTAACATTTTGATACGTCTCACCAAATCATTCTTCAGATTTTCCTGTCCTTTCCTCTCGCCCTGAAGTAGTGCTATCCGAGCCTGTAATTCGGCTCTTTCTACCTGTCATTATCAACAAGTCATAAGTTATACTACTTAAAGCATATACGGATTTATACTACTTGTAGCATATACGGTACGATTTTTTTATGTCAAAAACTTTTTATATCTGTGTTTATGCTTTGGCTATGCTTTTATAGTATGTAGAGTTGAAAAACTAGTATTAAAATAAACAAAACACAACTGTTTATGACATTGAAAATTAATTAACAATAACTTATACACAATATGTCAGCAATTCGTTTGAATTATTAATTCATTTTTTTGCCCCTTTTTTATGTGTTACTAATGTTGAAAACATTCTGGGAATGAACGCAAATAAATGTCTTATATATGTCTTATATATGTCTTATAAATAAGTTTTAGTAAACTATTTATATTCAAATGGGTTTAAGTTGTTATTGAAATAGCGTTTCGTTTGTCAAAAAAAAGTAGAAATTATTTCTGAAAACATGATCTCATTCGTAAACCATTTGAATTATATCAAAACACTTAAAGTCACGAGAGATATAGTTTATGAATAAGTTCAATATCAAGACTTTAGATCAAATTCAAGTATAAAAAAAACTAATTTTGTAAAAACTAGACTTCAATTCATTAAATCATTTGACAGTTTAATGACTTAATGAACATAAATATCAATAAATAACTCAAATATAAAAGCAATAAAAGCAACAAAAGCAATAAAACCAATAAATCAAATAAAAGAACGAATAAATAGCGAACACATTGTTCACCGGCCGGAAAACAGACTCACATATAGATTACCATAAAATTCAAACTGAAATGTATTGAAAAAATGGTGACAAATATCATAAGATATCATAAAAGGTAATAAAGAAATGAGTGAAGAGTTGGTGACATACCTCCCACTGCTGTCTTTGCATTTCAAACCTCTGCCACTCGTATTGTAAGTAATGGACAATACCAGGGATGGAATAACTGGGTTGAGAGCCATTTGATTGTTGGCACGGATTAGGGCTCTGTTGTAATTGTGATGACTGTGACTGTGATGCCGATTGAGATGACTGTGTCTGAGCGCTCACTGATGGCTGTGATGTCTGTAACTGTGAACTATTGGTTCCAATCGATGGCTGACTCAGACCATTATTATTGATATTATTATTAATGTTATGATTACTGCCACTGATGACAGGCATAGCCATTGTCTCCATTCTGTCCATCATTTCTGTTATGTTTTACACTCTTTTACACTATTTTTATATATATATAAATACTGTTAATAATTATCTGTAAATTAATTGATTTTTAATTTAATTTCTAATATTTGTTATTATTATTAAAATTGAATAAAATGGCAGTCATTCCAAAGTTGATATTTAAGTGAAACGCCCTTTCATTACGTATTTGTAATTTGCTTTTACTGTACTCTCAATAATATGTGGTTTGCTTTGCGATCGTATGAGCCTTTATTGGCTAACAGTTTTGGCTTATTTTCTACGCGTTTCTATAGTTTTAAATAGTATTACTTTTTTGCATTACTATTGGTGTGCTTTTAAAAATATTTTCCGTACAATCAATGCATTAATATTGTTGACAATTATAGTGGTTATAAGTGGTTATAAGTGGGAAATGTCTACAAAAATATTTTTCATATATTTTGCACTGTATTTAAATACAGCTTCGCTGAAGTACAGACAACCTCTGGTATAATGACTTCATTTATCGATGAAGTAATCCTTTCATTCACATCAGAAAATTTCTAAATTCAATTGATTTAAAAAATAAATTATTTGCAAGTATTTAATCATAAAAAACATCACAAATAAAATTCTTACTGAAAAAACTCATTAAATCTTACCGATCAATAACTTGTGTCTATAGTGATAAATAGCGTATAATTAGTCAGGTTTTACGTGAAAAATAAAAGTTATTTTAAGTGTCTTTTAAAGTCTACGATAATAGCTGTTCAGTACCTATGTTCGTGTACACAAAAGGTACCAATAATTGGTACGTTTTTAAGTTATATTACGAAATCAGGTGTAATAAAAGGCACAATCGATTATCGATAAATAGCATTAAATCGATGTGTTCTGTCTGTGCGTCTTTGCAGCGAATATTGTACTCTTTTTATTTCACATATAAATAGCAAAAAAAATAATATATTTTTTCTGTTGTTACGAATCATTGTAATCGAAATTAAATAACAAATAATGTATTTCACAAAACTAATTAACATTAAAATTAAAGTATTATTAATAACAAAGTCAATTGATTGACAAATAATTAAAAAACACTTTAAAAAGTATTATTAACTCATAGTTAAAGTGCAACAAAATGTTTAATTCATTAATTATTTTGTAAATATTGATAATTATATCGATATTATTGATACATAAGAAGCAAAATAATAGTTAATTAAATTGTAAGCAAAACAAATAATTATATAATAAAATATGGCATAAAAAACGCCTACAATTATAATAAAAATTAATTATTTTATTGCATTAAATGTAATATTTAATTAAAACAAATGGTAAGCAATGCCTCACTTTTATCATTAATAATCATATGATTTATCATTAGATTTTCGATTCATTTTTTAATCTATTCCTTTATTTTCAGGTATTTTTTCATTAATCAAAACAAAAAGCGTTAATAATTTTAATTATAATAACATTTAATATCAATTTCTTCTGAATGGTTCGCGAAATCGATAGTTTTTTCAATTAATTAATATTTATAGACTTAATATTCAAATACCTATTGATTTGATTGTAATTAACTGCTGACAAAAGTCATACAATAATCAAATGTCAGATCTCTTTGATTTGAGTCTAACAGGTATGAGAACTATGTTTTTGGTTATTATTTTATTTCTATTTTTAATTAAATCTATTATTTACTCATTTTCTAGAAATTGAGTATAAAATAGAAAATCTATTTGTTTATAAAGACAATTGTTTAATAGATTACTGTTTGATATAATGAATACTTATGTTTTGGTTAAATGAATGAATAATTATTTGTAATTATTTACTGATAGAATATTTACTAAAATTGACTAATTTTTGTTACACCCATAGTATCGTCAGCCAAGTTGTCGGGCACGACAGCGTTCTTCAAACCCGACCCGTACGTTGAGATTCTGGTGGATGGCGGACCACCTCATAAGACTGATTATAATAAGTCTACTTATAATCCAAAATGGGATGAAGTGTTTCCATTGTGAGCATTAATACCATTAATACTACTCAACAATTGTTTATTTGGTTTCCTTTTTAGTTTATTTTTAATTTTGTTACAAACCGTTCAAAACATTCATTAATTAATGGATTATTTTCAGTAGAATATAATTTTTATAGTCGAGCAATAGTTAGGGCATTAATTTCAATAATTAATAAAAAACTTATTAATTATTTATCAGAATTGTTAATCTTTTTATCAGTTCCGGACTCATAAAGATATAAATTAATAATAGAATGAATGCATTAAACTATAACACAATCATTGATAAGACAATCAATAATTTAGCAATAAATAGATGTTAGTGAAGAAGTTATGATAAAAAAATACTAATAACGTATTAATTGCTATACTTGTATACAGATTCGTGAACCCGTACTCTTTCATTCAGTTACGAGTATTTAATCACAACTCTATCAAAAGGGATGCACTTATAGGCGAAGCAACCGTTGATGTTTACGATCTATTGAAGCGAAATAGTGGTCAATTGGATCGGTTGGCATGTCCTCTACAACTTCAGTCACCATCAAGTAATGGCCCAAAGACAACGAGATCTCCGTCTTATTTATATACTATGTTAGACGGACTTCGAGTCGATTTAACTAAATTTCCTCCTAAGGAACCGCAGAGACAGTTAACTAGAGTTGTAAACAATGACACTAATAGTCCGTCTTCATCGACAACACCACTTTTGCCTCGAATTACAGAATCGGATACAATAGTGTCGCCAACAACTGGAGCTCAAGACTCTCCAATGTCTGCCCCAGCAGAAAACGGAACCGCAAATGGTGTCGCGACTATTATCAGTTCCCTTCCTCGCTGGTCACTGAATGACCCGTTGGCCAGAGCTTCGAGTCAGAGCACAGCTAACAATAGTGTCACAAATTCTACAACACCTACGGCTCAGCCAAGAGTTGATACGACAGACTCGGGACCGCCCAAACCAAGTCCTGTAAGACAAGCCCCGCCACCACCACCACCTCCACCAACAGTACAACCACCACCTCCGGCTGCAGCTCAATCCACACCACAACCGGCCGTAGATGAAGAACCACTTCCTAATGGTTGGGAAATAAGATTCGATACCTTTGGAAGGTTTGTATTGCTTTTGAATTATTAGTATGTCTTTAAATGATTTAAAATGTTTTAAAATTTTTTACTTTAATAGGAAGTACTATGTCGACCATAACTCTAGATCGACCACATGGGAAAGACCTCAACCATTACCTCCTGGTTGGGAAATGAGACGCGATAATAGAGGAAGAGTTTATTACGTGGATCACAACACTAGGTATTCACCATTAGTTCTAAATACCTGACTATATTATAACAAATATTTTTGTTTCTTTTAAATAAAAGGACCACTACTTGGCAAAGGCCAACACCAGAACATGTGCGCAATTTTCAGCACTGGCAGTCACAACAGGGCTCTATTATGCAACAGTGTGGGCAACGATTCCTTTACGATCATTCTAATCAAAACGGAAACGCAACTAATGGTACCGCAAACACTAATGCAGAAGAAGACGCTTCACTTGAGCCACTTCCTGATGGATGGGAGAGAAGAGTTGATCCGAGCGGAAGAGTTTATTTTGTTAATCATAAAAATAAAGTAAGCTTTGAGTTCAATAATAATTGTTATCCAATTATTTATTTATCTACAGTATATGTCTATAATATTAAGTTTGCAAACATTCTTTATTATAAGAGGTTTATTTATATATACAACAACTCAAAACTTGTATTAATATTTTAATTTTTTCTTACAATAGACGACTCAATGGGAAGACCCTCGAACTCAAGGCAAAGAGACGCCGAACTTAAACGCTGAAATACCTCTACCCCAGGGTTGGGAAATGAAGTATACATCTGAAGGAACGCCTTATTTCGTTGATCATAACTTGAAGACAACAACCTTTAGTGACCCGCGAGGACCAAAAGGCGGGAAAGGACAGTATGGCGTTCCGGCAGCTTATGAGCGATCGTTTAGATGGAAATTAACGCAATTCAGATATTTGTGTCATTACAACGCACTCCCGAGTCATATCAAGATACAAGTGGCCAGAGCTAACATTTTTGAAGATTCATTTCATGCAATTATGAGAGTCCCTCCCCATGAGCTCAGAAGAAGACTATTTATTACATTCAGAGGTGAAGAAGGGCTCGATTATGGAGGAATCGCTAGAGAATGGTTTTTCTTATTATCTCATGAGGTATTTGTTCATATCTATCATATTTTGTTTAATATTTAGTGATTCTTCTAATAATTGATTACTGTTTTGAATGGTTAGGTTCTAAATCCAATGTATTGTCTGTTCGAATACGCGGGAAAGAACAACTATTCGCTGCAAATAAATCCGGCCTCGTCTGTAAATCCGGATCATTTGCTTTATTTTAGATTTATTGGTCGTTTTATTGCAATGGTTTGTCTTTTTTGATTAATTTATCATTTTATAGATTTAGCTTTTGTGCTGACATATATTTCTTATTGTAAACTAAATGGAGATTGTGTTTTATTACTTTAGATATTATTTGACTTATAATCTTATCAGAACTTGTATTTAACTAATCAATCAATTTATTTATTTATTTATAGGCATTATTTCACGGAAAGTTTATATATTCGGGTTTCACTTTACCTTTTTATAAGAGAATGTTAGGCAAAAAGTTGGTCATGAAAGACATCGAATCTATTGATCCCGAATTTTACAATTCACTTCTTTGGATTAAGTAATTGTTTCACTATTTTTTGATAGTTTACAAATTTATTTTAACTTATTTTATCACTTTAGGGAAAATTCAGTAGAAGAGTGTGGTCTCGAACTTTATTTTTCTGTTGACTTTGAAATATTAGGACAAATACAATCGCATGAATTAGTGCCTAATGGAGGGGACAAACGGATTGATGACTCGAACAAAGACGATTACTTACGTCTTATGACTGACTGGAGATTTAGTAGAGGTATTATTTTGTTAAAAAAGATCTTTTCTTTTCTTATATTTATAGTAATTCTTTATCTAATGTTTGATTGAAGGTCAAGAAGACCAGACTAAGGCATTTCTCGATGGGTTTAACGAAGTTTTACCGCTCGAATGGTTGCACTATTTCGATGAAAGAGAGTTAGAGTTATTGTTGTGCGGAATGCAAGAGATTGATATCGAGGACTGGCAGAGAAATTCGATTTATAGACACTACACGCGTAACTCAAAGCAAATTATATGGTTTTGGCAATTCGTGAGAGATGCCTGTGATAATGAGAAACGCGCCAGACTTCTACAGTTTGTCACAGGTTTGCACTCATTTGTCATTTATTTTTTTTCTATTATTAAACTTTAGAATTGCTTTTCGTTTGAGGTTCTCTTCGAGTGCTTATAAACTAATTAGAAATAAGTGGTCTTTTAGTTATGATACTTAATACTGTAGGTATACCTTCTTTGTGAGTTTTGCCAATCAATACAGTTATGAATAATTTATACTTTTATGAGAAACAAGAAAATCGATTAAAAAGTATATTTGTTCTGAGATATAGTTTAGTTTTTACGTCTAATTTTGATTGGTTCTCATCTTAAAAGTCTTTCCTTTAAATCGATTTAAATTTTAATTTCATATAAAGAATTACAGTTCAAACCTTTGAAAGCTGTTTTCAATTGTTTTTGTTAGTTTGAAAAGATTTCTATTAATAAATAGTTAGTAATGTTAAATAAATAATAATTTTAGGGACATGTCGAGTACCTGTGGGCGGTTTCGCGGAACTGATGGGCTCAAACGGACCGCAAAGGTTTTGCATTGAAAAAGTTGGTAAAGAGAATTGGTTACCGCGAAGTCACACATGTTTTAATAGACTTGATTTACCGCCTTATAAGTCATACGAGCAATTGGTCGAAAAGTTAACGTTTGCTATCGAAGAAACTGAAGGCTTTTCTCAAGAGTGAATTCATTAATTAATGAAAGTTGATTAGAATTTTTGCCTAACTTTAGATTATTATTATTTTAATTTTTTTGACTTGTTATTGAATTTTTTATTTCTATTTTCAATTACCTATCGTTAGGCATAAATGCTGTTAATAATTATAATGTATAATCTTTATGTAAAAAACTTATAATTATTATTAATATAATCGAGCGATGATTATAATATAAATTCTTTATAAACTATAATAAAGTTTAGTAAATTCCAAGTCGAGCTATTGTATGAATTTTATATTGTAGTTAATTATTTTCAAATTATAAATTCATATTTTCAAATAAATTTTGTCAAAACTACCAAAACATTTGCTCAAAATTCAATACAATTGCTTTTGTGTTTCTATTAATGTCATATTTGATTCTCTGACGAAAAGATAGCTAAATATGCGTAAGACATGTGTCAAAAGTCTCATTATAAAAATCGATAAAATCATTGAATTTTATTTATAAGTTATGAATCATAAGTAATGCCGATATAAGTCGATTATCTTTGTTGAACATACTTTTGGATACAAAACTGAATATGAAAACCCAATTCAACTCAATAATTGTTATATCGATTTTTAGAGGTAATAGAATAATCATTTATTTGATGAATGAATTAAATGAACATTAAATTAATTATAATAACTCAATGAAAAATTATTTAAACAAAGCGCAAACTTTTTAGGCCAAAAAATATTTAACAGAAAAAATAAACATGAATTTTAATTTGCAAAATGAGTTCCAATTCAAAGTAATGAATGTAAATATCTATTGATAAAAATGTTTATTAATGAACTGTAATTAACATAATATAATAATATAAATTGAAGATAACTATTGATAAGCAATATATCCTGGATGTGAAGCAATATCACTACTATAGACTTGTATACTCCCGTCGGGCGCCTGATGATAGGGATGGTGTGGGTGTCCTATCGAGTAGGCGTGCGGGTACATCCCTAATGGGTGCTGAATATTTGTGGCAGGAATGTATGTCGGCTGTTGATGAGCCACCAGTCCTTCCAAGTATATGACTGCAGGATTGGCCGTTCCTTTCATTCAATTAAATCATTGTTAATAAAAGCAATACTTAATTAAACAATACATGAGAGTCATTGTTCTGTTTTCTGTGCCTTTCTTATCATTTATAGATATATGGATTTAATTATCATATTATTAATAAAACTTAATAATATGCGAAATGATGCTCATGTAGTGCAAGGCTAAGTCATAGAACAGTTTGAGATTTTTTTTTGTAATTAAGTCAAAAAAATTGTGTTTAAATATTTATCAATTGAAACAATAGATAAACAGTGATATAAAAAGTATCAAAGTTTGCAAACCTTGTTGTGTACTTGAATTTTGTGCACTCTGTCCGGCATACATACAAGACTGTTGTGAAGAAGTAGAAGCGATTGGCAGTAATTCCTGTTCCATTTGTTCCTCTTGTGTTTCTTCCACAACAGTATTGGTTGTAGTGTTAGTCTCTTCTTTATTCTCATTATTATTATTTTTGGCATTTTTACCCTCTTTGAGAAGCGAATACTGTTCTTCCCAGTACTTGAGATCACTGGCAAGTCGTTCAACAGTTTCTTCTAATCGTTTCTTTTCCTCCATTCGCTTCTGAAACTCCTGGTCATCGTCAGCGCCGGCTTCAGCGCAATGACATGTGGCCATGGCTTCCTTGAGCTTCGAATTCGAAGACTCGTATTCGCGTTTCATTTTGATGGCGACTTTGATCAGCTGTTTTGATATATCGATTCGCGCTTTTATTGTCTTGATGCGCATTATAAGCGTCTGAACCATTGCCATCAGTTCTTCGATTTGTGTCTCATATATTTTGCGCTCGAGATCGATCTCAAACTGCTGATTGATTTCTGCGGCCTCTGAAGAGATCACTTCTTCGAGGTTCTGCTCTATATCTTCATTGTTTTGTTGACTTTCAGCTAATAAAACAATTTCTAAATTTTAATTATTTAAATCAAAACATTTCTAATATTATTTTTTTAAACAATATTTAATCTAATATTTAAAGAGAGGCTAAAACTCATTTATAAGCATTAGTTATAGATTAAGACCACTTTCTGTTGCTTTTCGTTTAACTTAAATAACTCTCAATTCGAGAAAACTTTGGGTACATTTGAAACCTGTCTTAAACTTATGGCTAAAAGAGTTTTAACTCAATAATAACTAATGAGAGGTCATAATCAAAAAACAGTGGCATTAAAAATACATAAAATATAAACCTTTATCGTCATCTGTTTTAATGTCTTCATTATTACCATTATTAGCATTATTAGCATTATTAGTGATATCATTGTTGACCTCATTGCTATTCTCCTGTTTGTCCTCTTTATTATCATTCAAGTGCTCCAAATTATCATTGAAAGCCTTCTTAGCTTTTTCTCGCGCGATCTTAAGCATAGCCGCCCTCCAGTTGGATGGCAAGCGCTTCACAGATATGTCGCACATCTTGACAGTCGCGATGCCATTGAACTTGATCTCCAACTTTTCCAACAGCTCTTCACTATTAGCCAACTGTCTGTTGACGGCAATCTTGTCGTCATCGCTCTGGCACTGACATAAAGACCGCAACTGTTTCAACGCGTCGTGAGTTGTCTGCAAATCAGTCTTTATATTACCTGAAAGTGAATCACACATTAGATTCAATTACTATAACACGTATTGATTGCTGTTTATTAGCATTTAATTCATTTAAGTGACAAATAATAGTAATGTTAATAAAATGCAAATAATAAACAAATATAAGTATTGATACCGAGAATGAGTTTGTGTTCGCCGATAGACTCGTATTCGTGACAGAGTTTATCCCAAACATCATATCTGTCGTGAATTAATTTCGTGATCTCTTTACACAACTTCTCAGTTGAGGTGAATCTCAACTTAAACGGCAAGTCATTGATGTTCTCGTTGTGACTCATCTCAGGCCAGAATGGGATCACTTTTGCCGTTGACTAACAATTGAATTAAAAGTTAAGTTAAACTAAAATATCGTTTAAGTGCCGCTCGTTTTGGCTGCAAAACAAACGCTTAGTTATTATTGTTGTTGACATGCATTGTATTAAATGACTCATAATTTTCTACAAATAATTATAGACAACTGTCATATTCATAACCGCCATAACTGTCTTACAAATGATTAATACAGTTCACACTCTATATACTTACGCTTTATTATTAAATATAAGCTTTTATTTCTATAACAAACTTATGCCAAATATTATTTAAGTATTACTTTAAATATTGTCTTAAGTGACGACTTATGTAATAATTTTGTAAATTATTTTGTTTATTATCCAAACAATACTACTATTGATATTGAAATATAGGATAACAGCCATTGGAAAGTTGTTATTGTGGGCAAAGGTTTAACTGTGGTTTTGGTCTGTTTTGGGGCTATCTTTTCAAGGCTTAAGTCTATGATAAAGCGTAACATTTAAATGTTTATAATCAATGGCATCACAAATAACGCTCAAATTTATTTTTGTGTTATAGCATAGGTTCTTATCAAAAGGGGTTAAAGCTTTTGTATTAATATGACGTGTATTTTGTTTATCACTTACTTTGCATTCAATGGTAAAAATTCAAGGCTTTGGTATGAAAATAGTTGCGCGCCTTCTAGTTATTGATAAAAGTGTTATAAAAACTTTTATAATATTAATTTTTTTTATAAAATTATCAAAATTATGAATATAAGGAAAAGTTAAGAAATCCGAAGGAAACACAAATCACAAAACAATTAACAAATTATAACTTTTTTAACATATTTATAATGAAATGTACAAAGTGAGGCATTTTGTGAACACAATAAACACTATATCTCTAACAGTAATAAAAAGTTTTAAAGATTAATAATAATTATAATTACTTAACACTTGAATTAGAGACAGCTCATAAGATATTTGCTTAAGATATTACTCAACAAAACTTTTATTGAGAACTTTACTTCATTTTGATGTAAAGTATGCACAACTTTACAGACAATATATAGGAATTATACGAGAAAACAATAATTAATAAAAATGCCATTTATTTAATGACAAAATTTTGAGCTTATAATCAAAGAAAGTTATAATTAGTGCGCGATATAAATCAATATATATTGTTATTCATTATAAACCATTTAATTTCTATGCAAATAAAAGTTTGAAACTAATAAAACATTTTTGAACAAAACACTCGTGTTTTACATCTTTCATATTGTTATTTAAAAGTTTAAAAGTTTATTCAGTTATTTAAATACTATTCAAACAAAACAAAACAAAATTTAAATCTTTTGTCAAAAACCCATTAAATCATCAAAAATGTTATCCAAATCGTCAGCTTCTAAGAAACGGGAACTATTAGATGTCGTGCCATATATTCCGTCGCATATAAAGCAAACACAAGTGATGAGAGTCTTTAAAAAGAGGACAATTCAAGATTTGAGCGATGATTGTCTGAAACTAGTGTTCAGTCAAATGACTCTAAAGCAGAAGTTTGCAGTCGAGAGAGTCAGCAAAAGATGGAAAGCACTGGTGGACGAAGAACTTGCACAACAAACGGGGTTTAGCATCGGTGGACATACTATTGATATACAGAATTATAACTGGATTCATGAGAATCAATGTTCTGATGAGAAGGGAAGCCATTATTCAAGGGATGAAATTATCGAAACAAACAATCTATGGCTCAAAGCAATTGCCCGAATATAAAGTGCATCGCATTCAGAATCGATATGAATGACTGCAGTGTAGAGTGGATTCAATCAAACTTTGCTGCTTTGGAATGCATTCATATCACGGAATGTAATCTCAAAATAAACGACGGATTAAAGTTCGCGAGCTCTCTATCGAAAAGTTTGAGGCATTTGTCGATCAATTGCACAGATATTTCAGATGAATGTCTATCATATTTGTTGTTAAATCTTCCACTTCTGGAAGAACTGGAAATCATTAAATTCGATGGAAATCTGGAACATATCATCACATCTTTGAGTGAAAACATCAAAACTTTTTCAGTCAAAGATTGCCAGCAATTCACGAATAATTCAGTTAATGTTTTGAGTCTTCGATACGAATCAAGTTTAACTCAATTACGAGTTAGTCATTTGCTATTTGGTGCGACCCAACAGTTGGAACAGTTCGCTCACATTTGCACCTCTTTTCCAAACCTAAAAACCTTAGAATTCTGTTCCCATCACTTCATAGCTTTGAGACCTTTGTCTCATTTGTCACAATTAGAAAGTTTAAAGCTAAGCATTGAGACGGATATCTTTTGGAGATATGAGGTCTTCTTGGAGTGGATCGAAGAAGGCGTTACAGAAATTAGTGAGTCTTTGAATTTCACAATTTTTGGTATTTTAAAAGTCTTATTGAAATTTATTTCTTATTTGAGATTCACTCAAATCTATTGACTTATTTGGGTTTCCAATAACCCATCAATTGTTGGCTTTTCTGATTAGAATAATGCTAAATATAGAGAAGTTTGGGCTCTATTTTCCTCAATACAGGTTACAGTGCTCTTGTCTTATGAGAAATCAAACCAATTGTGGGCAATGTCTTAATCAGATATTTACTCAATTGTCAAGATTTCAACATTTGCGTCAAATTTCGATTAACGACTTTGACAATGAATGCAATCAAAGTCAGATCAGAGCCATCAGAAGAATTCCAAGACTTGATCGGAATGCGTTTCCATCTCTACAACGGGTGCGAATCTGTTGGAAACAATTTCCGCGACCTTACAAACGACCACTTTTTGATGGTTTGGTATTTTTAGCCAAAAGAGATCCTCAAAAAGTTATTACTCTTAAGACCGGAGCCAGACTTTGTCGCTGTCATAATAAGAAATTGAAGAGCAGTTGGTTTTCAGCGATTGGTCCCAAAAGATTGTCTAATATTCCGACAAATTTGAAGTTAACGTTCTTCAGAGATATACCACTTTAGGGTTCAATCATGTGTTCATCAATACTATTAGTTCTAATTTATTTCTAAAATTCAGTTTTCATTTGTAAATAAAACTTTATTTTTGATAACAATATTCACTACAAATCATTTT
>JAUJYT010000452.1:0-18929 GCA_033996565.1 Nanhermannia nana
GCCGTACCCAGCTTGGGGCACATGCCCCCCCCCCCCCCCCCAAGAATTTCGAAGTGTTTAAGTGTAGGTCTGTAGCAATTTTTAAAGAATCGCAAAATTTTGGATTTTTCTAACTAAGAGGCCCCCTCCCCCAGCCGAAATTTTTTGGGTACGGCACTGGTTATAAGACATCCCGGATTAGCCGGAAATGTCTTGCCTAAAACCGGGACATAAGAAATCTCAAAATTCAGTTTCAGACAGTAATCTTTAATTATAATTAAATATAAGTTTTTAAATACAGATTTGTATTTTTTACTTGGGATGTGATTTAATTGTTTAAAAAATAGAAAGTTATGTGATCTGCAAATTTTTTCCAATTATATGCTAAGAGCTATAGTTTTGGGTTTTAAAATGTCAATTGGGACAAAGAGTTCAAATTTCACAAGCGTGCAAATCTGATACGAAAGAGAAAATAATGAAAATGTCACGTAAAATAGGGATAGGTATTTATGAAAAGTTTTGTTATAAATTCGTTAAATTTGGGAGGTTCTAAAATAACATATTTTTGAGTTAAATATTTCGTGTAAATAATCTATAAATTGTTTAATATTTGAATGTCATGTTATAAATCATAACTTATGATAAATCTTTGAGTCAACAAAATAATTCCATTGATTAAAGCTTTGCTTTTTTGATAAACTTTGAATTAAATTCAGAATTATTGTCAAATCTTCTAATTTTAAAGGTTTAGTCTCCGAGAAAGTGTGGATTTGATTAATATTTAATGTAAATTGAAGTAACGTATATCTCAACTGTAATGTGCAGGCACGCAAAATAACTATTGGAAACAAAATTTAAATTTAAAAGAATTTTTATTATACAAACAATAGATATTAGACATTTTTAAGTTAACTAAAGTATGATATTTGAGTTAATATTTCTTTTTAGTTCAGTGAAAAGCGTAAAGAAATTATAATAAAATTATTTCATTTTGGATTCTGTGTGCTTTGAATTTTACAATTGAAACAATTTATTTCTTGTAATTCAGGAAATACTTTTCTTTAATATTAAAATTTTCAATATAGGGATATTAAAAGGTTTTCCCCCCGAAGTAGAAGGGGTTGAAGCAAAAAAATATAAATGCTATTATTTCTTAATAAAATCTTTCTTAAAGTTCAACATATTTTATTTGGAGGCGTTTAATAGGAAGGGTCTTAGTAATGAACCCAAGTTTCATCTACAGTGGTAGTTAGGACACAACTTTATTCTGTTTGCTGTGATAAAGGGATCAAAATTTGCTTTGAGAGCTCATAAAGAAATTAATTTTGTTTTTGAAACGTTTTCGGCACCCATTGGGCGATTAAATTTAACACCTCTATAGAGTTTTGCAAAATACAACCGACTAAACCATATTTAATGCTGAAATATTCGGAGATATTTTGACACCATTTCTCAAATCTCCGGTGACCAACGGGTGGGCATAATCAATATTCTTATCGATATGGATGTCCGACAACCAATTCACCGACAATAGCTTTTTCATTTTTTTCGTTTCTTAAGTCGGATTTGAGTGAAATTAGATTTTATTTATATGTAAATTAGACACAGAATTCGGAATTTGAAAGATTTTTACTACAGCTGATACGTTTTGAGATATTTATCTTTAAATGAATTTTTACATAGAAATTTTTTAATTTTTCAAAAAATCTCAAAAGCTATTAGATTTAGACAAAATTCACTTTCATATTGAGAAATGTCTGTCTAATTTACATATAAATCGAGTCTAATTTCATTCAAATCCGAATTGGCTGTCGGTGAATCGTCCCAGACCCTTTCCGTACACTATGACCATTTACTATGATTCTGTACAAGCGTTTTAACCGCTTTAAAAAAATTTACTACTTCTTGGTGTTCTACACCAAACTTCTCAATAAAATCAATTATAACTCAACAATAAAAATATAATTTTAAAATATTTTTTTTGCAAATACTAACGAAATATGATGTAAAAAATTCAAATAAAAAAGTTAGCCATAAAATACCTTCTTTTACTTTGGGAGAAAATTTTTGGATACCCCTATGTATTAAAGTATATTACTGTAATAGTTAAATGAATTATCTGATAGTTTAATGTTTTTAAATTAAAAAACAAAATATATAGCTATTGATAGGGCTATTGAAATTAGGGCAATACGGAAGATACAGATATTAGGCCAAAATTTAATGAAATAGCCTTCAATTTTTCCAATATCTTATCATAGAGTTTGAACATATTTTTCTCTCTCGTTGAAGCTGTGAAATGAAAGTCAAATAATAAAATATAACTTTATTGAAAGCATTATTATTAAGTTAGATAAAAGTTCATTTGAGCTAAACTTTCTCATATTTTATATTCAGGAAGTCTACCGACTCGCTTGTCAGCTCTGATCTTATATGAAATATGCCCTCATATCGTACAATTCAGTGGCTGTTCAGTTGCATTCAATAGTATTCAATAATATATCATTTGAATGATTTGATACAAATACAGGTTCCTTTACTTTTGCTTTTGCATCACTTGTATACTGTTTTGCACGTAATGATTGACATTTGAGATAATTGCTGACAAATTCCTAACTTAAATATAAATCATTTAAAATTTGTTTTCATTCTCATTCAACTCAAGTTAAACTTTTTTTGAAGCAAATTGTTTTTAATAAAATATATATGTATTAAAGGATTTTGTTTTTCATGTTTGACTGATAATGAATTAAGTTCTTACTATATTTACATTTATCAGACATTAAACTGTTTATATTTAGACAAATACTTCATTCTTCAGAATGAGAAGAAGAAGAAATTCTAAATTTTGTTAATCTAAACATTTGATAAAAACCTGAGAGTTAAATAAAAATAAATTTAAATGTTGAAAATGATAGCAGAAATTGATATAATTATATATTTTTCTTAAGTCTAAACTTTTATAGATTTAGAGTTATAAATAGTGACATTTTTTGATACGATCCTATTTTTATAAAATTCTGTAAAATTCTGTAAAATTCTGTAAAAGTTTTTCAATTTTCAATTTGCTATTTTATATTTATTACTATAATTGATTTGACTTGAGTTTAAAGTATAAAATAAAATTTATATTAATCCCTATATGAAACCTATTTATAAATAGTTATTTCAAACATATTTTCATTTATATTTGATGTAATTTTAAACATTTTTCTTAAATCACTATTAAATAATGAATAATCCGCTCAGAATCTCAATTCATTGAAATCGACTCTTTATGCTGACGGCAAATATCATTCACAACTTTTTTATTTTTTTAAATATCCTCTCTTTATGAGAACCTGATAAAGAACCTGTTCATTAATGAGAAGAGATTTTAATATTTTGCTTTATATTTATGTTTTTAATGAGAGAATTGATTCTTCATTATAGATAAGAATATATTTAAATATATTTAAAAATCTGTTATTAAAAATATGAATTAATAAATGCAATATATTATTGCTTTATTGAGTAATAAATTATTATGACTCACAATTGTTAATGTTATATAACTCTCTATAACTCTTAATTATTGCAATTAGTGTTGTGTCAATTTATAAGCTCTATTATGAATTACATAATGTTATCACTATTTACATAAATCTGTTTCGAATAATAAGTGTTGTTTCATCTCCTCCTCTAAGTCTTTAAACAAATAACATAATAGTTTAAATGATTATTAGATCAAATCATAAGACTTGTCCCACGCCTTCCATCTTCGGCAATATGAGAATGTTTGTGCCGGCGATTATGCTAAAGCTTGGATTTGGATATTTTGGAGAATGAAAAGTTAGCAAATTCATGACTTTAAATGAAATTCTGTTGTATTGGGGTTTGAGTTGAAGTTGTGTTAATTTGGTTAGAGATGAGGTGCGAAGTAATTTTCTCTATTTTGGTCTATATTTGATTCTATCATTGATGGTCTATCTGATTGACTTCACCAACAAAAACTGAAATAAGATCTAAATATACACCAAAATTCAACTAAATCTGTACAATTCATCCCAACTCATTTTGAAATCAGAATTCAAACTAACTATAAGTTAGTCAAAAACAATAGCCACTGATGTATGTCTGAAATAGCATTCAAAAGGCGATTGCAGTAAATCTTTTGCTAATTTAAGTGCGAATAAGAAAATATTGAGCAAAGTTTCATTTGTAATCTTAAGTTGAAAATGGGTTTTATTGATGTTAACTTTTAAATAGCTTTATACTAAAGTTCTCTTTATGGAAAAGATTGTATTGCATTTCGTTTTGCTTTTGATCTGCTTTTGATAAGTGCTTCAAAACTATTCTAAAGCTGAACCAACACTCTATTCAACACTATTCTGAATGATTCATAAATGAGATGAAATGTTATGCAACTAATTGCAAAAATTGAATTACCCTTATCTCACACCAATGCAATACTGGTATCATTCTGTGCTATGCATTGACATCAGTACTCTTTCTATATTTTGATAAAATATCAATGAATTATATTAACAATCAATTGATTTGATAAGTTCTCAAATGAGTCCAAAACTTAAAGATAAATTCATGAATACAAGTAAACCAATAATTAAACCTAATGTTTAAGGGAATAGTTTATTAAATTATTATAATATTAATGAGCAGTTAATGAGTAAAAGTATTTTTCAGCGATTTTCAAAACTTTTCCATTTTTAAAAGTTTTGACACAAACTTTTATTAGTTGTTAAACAAGTCAAACCATTAGTCAGCTTTGCTTTGATAGCATGACAACAACCTTAAGTGCTATTCCAAGGTCTATAGCTTTAGGGGGACTTATCTCTAGGTTTCCATATTCAAGGGGGGGGGGGGGATTCCAGATTCTAAATCTTGATTATGAAATGGGTTCAAAAGCAATATTTGTAGTGATGATAATTTGAGAGCAAGATATAGCAGAATCTGATCCGCATATATAGAATCCCTATTACCTGAGGAAGACCAAGATATGTGTCTCTAAGAGGTTTCCCTGAAATAAAACCTAACTTTTTCACCAATGGTAGAATTTGATATTTGAGATCCGCTCTATAGATGACAATTGTGTTGCAAAATCTTTACCATAATTTAATAATTTTTTAATAATTATAAGATTTATGTAATTATTATTAAATAAAAGCGCAATAAAAGTAGCATTAATCTGATGCATGCATACAACCCCTGCGGGACCCACCCCCTTGAGCATAAGCTGGTCGAAAGTGTTTTCAGCGCATAAACACAGAGCTGTTCATTGTGTTTGAGGTCAGACTCATATTTCAGGCAGAAGTGCAATATTTTATTTATCGCTCATTTCATTACAGACTATAATACTATTAATATTGAAACGCATTTGTCCTCTCACTCATTCATTAATAGATTTGCTTACAATTCGTTTAAACGATTAATACTTATTGTCATCAATTAAAAGCATCGATAAATAGAGAAAAAATGGTTTCCGGAGGAATGTCTTGTATTAAATATCTGTTATTTGCCTTCAATCTGGTGTTTGTGGTAAGTGTTTACTCATTCTTCACATTATGTTTGGTTTGATCTGATTTCAGACAAACGCCTATTCATTTAGTTTTGCATTTCTTTTCATGTTTTAAATCATTTCGTTTTTGTTTTGAATTTTTGCAAAATTGTTTTCAAATGTTTATAAATAGCTTATTATTAATGTATTGTATTATTGAATTTTATATCAAATAATAGGACAATAATTGGTATAAGAAATGAATTGAAAAGCAATATCAGTGATAATCATATCGTTTATTAGTCTTTGACCAAAAATGTTTACTCAATTCATATAATAATATGAAATCTGACGAAAAACAAGTTGTTATTTATGATAACATTCTTGACGTCTATTTGTATTCCTATTCACACAATCTATGATTGATTTCAATATTAATATAATTAATGATTTACTTGTTATTGAATTTAATGAAAGAATATTTTATTATTACTCAAAACGACTGAATCAATAAATACTTGAAATGAAAGATAAAATAGATTTAAATTAGAATTAAATATTGATTTGACTGCCAATTAAAGTAATGTTTGTCTGATTTAACAGATCTTTGGTATACTCTTATTATACTCTGGATTCTCGACAGTGACACAGATAGGACACTATCAGGAGCTGATAGAAGACGCGCCCCATAACGTGGCGATCACTCTCATAATCGTTGGATTCGTTATATTCTTCATCGCATTTCTGGGCTGTTGTGGAGCTATCAGAGAGAGCTCATGCATGTTAATCACTGTATGCCTTATGACCTATGACCTCCCCTTTCATACTAACTATTCACTCATTTTTATAATTCATATTCAATTTCATTTATTCAACAGTTCAGTGCAATAATATTAGGCATTCTTCTCATTGAATTGATTGGCGCCGGACTTGTGCTCACTTTCAAATCGAAAGTAATATTTAAAATAAGTTTTGTTTGATTTAATTTTCGTTAATTTTAAATTTGATTTTAAGTTGAAGACTGTGGCGAAGGAGGGAATCGAGAAAGCGATCAAGAAATATGACTCAAATTCAACAGATTCTCCATTGAATAAGGTTTTGGATGACATACAATCGCATCTCCATTGTTGCGGAGCTGACAACGCTTTGGATTGGCTTGAGAACGAACACTTCAATAAGACCAAGAGTTACCCTTACTCTTGTTGTCCTCAACATCCAGACAAGAACACAACCGAATGTATCGATCACACTCAACTCTATAAAGATGGTATTATTAATTCATTTGACTTTAATTAACTTTAATTAACTAATAATATAAAATCTGTTATTAAGGATGTGTTGAAGCCCTGGATAAAGAAATAAGAGGTTCGTTTGGTTTATTGGGAGGAATAGCTATCGCAATAGCAGTCATTCAATTGCTTGGAATCATATTCGCCTGTAGTCTGAGTAGAACAATAAGCAAAGAGTATGAAGTGGTCTAAAATTTTGAAGTCAATCATTATTTAAACTCTCAATAATTGTCAACTATTTTAGTTTGTGTGCCTTTATCTCGCTTTTCAATTATTACAATTGTTGTTACAATTGTTACAATTACAACAAATATTAAGTCACATATATTATTACAATTATGATGTACTGTAAATGATTGCACTTTTACTTACTTCGTTCACTTTATTCTCTTGTCTTTATATTACTTTTCATTGGATTCTAAATTTTCTAATTATTTGAAATCTCATTACTATAATTGTCAAACAAATGTAATTTACAGATAGTTTTAGAATACTTTTGTTGTATTGAAACAAATTTAATAAAATATTTAATACATGAACTTGTAAGTGATCATACAGTCTATAAATAGTTTGTTCTAAATTTTGATTTTGAAAAGAAGTATTTATACTAAAGTTATTATAAACTCAAAAACTAAATTTATTTTTGTTTGGAGTTTGAAAATTGTGAAATTTGACAACTTTCGAAAAACATAAGAAATTGATTCTCGAAATAGATATATTTATGTGTTTTGCATTTCTGAGAGCAATAATAATATTTATTACAACAATAACAATAAACTCAAAATAATAAATAATGTCGAACTTTCCACAAGTAAAAGAATCAGTAGAAGTAGTATCAGTAGAACTACAAATACACCAGTGATTCATACCATATCTTGTACGTAGAAGATAAGGCACGATACATATGAATCACTGGTGTATGAATAAAATATAACATTTGTATCAGTAAGTGCTTCAATGTTATGCTATGTTATGTTATGCTCTCTATTTGCATGCTTTTTAGGTTTAATTTCTATTTCACTCTTCAGATGACAAACACTAACCTTCGAGCCATTGCATAAACTCTTCATTCAGTGATTTTTTATTTTAACTGACTATACTGTGTGTTAATTTTAAAGCTACAGCTATTCAATTGATGATTCAACTGATTAGCACTTGAGTTGAAATGTGTTGATTTCATAGATTTTTTTCTTTTTGAAGTCAGGTTTGTTTGGGTTTAACAAAATCTGTTTTCACTTTTGTTATCACCCTTTTGTTGGGATTGAGGAAATATATTCATTCCGTGTAATTAATGAATATTTAAATAGATTAAGCAATTATGAGATTCTGTGTCTCTGCAACGCATTTGACGAGGAAATGCTAACTTTGGTAAAGTTACCTCTTTCTTAATGAATTCTTCTGTTTATATCAACAAAATTGAGAACACATTTTGTTTAAGGAGAACTAGACTTTCATCTCTATAATCAACACAATTCAAGTCAAGTAAAAGACAGTTCAATTATCAAATGAATTGTTTCAAAATCATTATTATGTTAGTGAAAACCAAAGCCATTGAACAAGAATTTCTGTAAATGCATAGAAACATAGTATTTGACATCTGCTGGACATCTGTAAATAGGATCAATACTGGATATTAAATTACAAAATAAATATCTTAAGATATTTAAACTTTTTTATTCACAACTGAATAAGTCTTAAATCAAATATTAAGAAATATTAAGTTTATTTCCAAATCAAAGTACAATTGATTGAAAGTTTAGCATAAATTGGTAATAGATTTGAGCACTGCTTGAACCGAATTTTGAAAATAAACCTTTTTGTAACTTTTAGTAGTGCAGAATCAGGAACAGCCTATGATATAGTTCTTTTAGATATAATCTCTATTATTTGATTGATGGGTCATTTTGATCAGATTTTGATCATTTCAAGACATATAACTAGAGCTACTGAATGGTTAACAGCTATTTTTTGAGTTGTTTAAAGATATAAACTTTTAAAAAAGAATATTCTTGAAACACGTTCACTCATTCAGCATATTATACAACTATTACTTTGAATACAATATTCATTATATCAAAAGTCAATTATTGAAGATAAATAAGATCCAAATTGAACACACGGTCACACACATAAACACAAATGAAACAAACTATACATAATTTAAAAATATATAGCATTGAGCAAAATAGCTGTCAATTTCCATAATCAATGAATAATAGCATATTACAGACTATTACTCTTTTATAAGTCATTTACATTCGTTTAACTTTAAAAATATGTTTTTCTTTGCTATTTATTTATTTAAAGGTCTGGCACTTCTGTTGTGAAATGCACGCCCTGTTAAAAATGTACTTTAAAATGATTATCTATTCTATAGTAATGAATAATAAAAAGTTAATGAATACTCAGTATTGAGACCCAATCAACTCTAGCTCTGCCGGCTATAAGGATATAACTTTTAATTATTCAATTCATTAGAAAAGAAACTCATTTCTCAATACATATAAACGCTTTAATAGAGAGCTCAGGTAAACAGCTCAGGTATACAGCTGTACTAATTTAGAGGAATAACACTTAAAAGAATTACTATGAATAGAAACAGAATTTTAAACATAAATACTACGTAAACGAAAGTGCGATTTAAGTATATTAATGATAAACAGCAAAGAATAGTGCTTTACTCGACTCAAAGCTCTATTGAATTCTGTGAAAAACAAGCAAACGATTGCAGTTTAAAGTGAATCTGCAGAGGGCTGAGGGCGAGGTCATCACTATGAGTTCCCCTCTTTTTAACTTATTGAAACCCCCTTTAAAGTTGTGGATGGTATCAGTTGGTACCTGGCGTTGAAACCTGAAATACAATTTAGATGAGTGACTGACAACCGGTTCCCTGAATCATGCGCTCTGCCAGTGGCTCAATGTTTGGCGTATCGGCGAGTTGTATGCGTGTAAAAGAGTCTCTCGTCTCTCAACTACATACTTTTGAAAACATTATTTTTATATTGCAAATTATTTTATTTTATATTAATTACATTAATCGATAATTGTGTTCATCTTTTATATAACTGTCTATTAAATTAAGCTTTTTATGTTTTAATTATGTTTTAGTGAATAAACACTAAAGTTTTCATTCAGACACATAGAATGCCCAATGGATTGAGTGATTACTAAACTTTCTTAGAGTGTGTTTTAGTGATGGGGCCAAAAGTTTCGCATATTATATATTGTTTATCATTCTTGTTGTGGATTAAATCCAATTTCACAACCAGTAGTGAAATCGGTACGTATGACACACACTTTTCATATTTAAATATTAATTTTTTATTTAAGAATAACTATAAGACTAGAAATTGCAGTTTCATTAGTGTTATTCGCGTTTTCATTAGACATTACACTACATGATGTATATATGGGTTAAATGTTTTTGTTATAAAAATCATTAAAATAATTTAAAGTTCAGTTCATTTAATACTAAATTATTAATATGTATATCATATGAGGCAGAACTCATTTCATTTTGAACTCATCACAAGCTTTAGTTACGAGTTATGTTACAAGTGTTGTGCATTAAAAGCGAAAGTCAGGCATCAAATACATGACAGAAGCCATCGAATGGATTAACTTAAGTCTTAATCAAATTTAAACATAAAAACGAAAGTAAAATCAATTCTTAAAATCGACACAACACTAGTTTAAAGAACACATTTGTTTAACATTTAAAAAATTTTTTAATTAATATAAAATTTAGGAAATTTTTATGGGTTTGTGTGCATAACATGTTAGGCTCACTACAGATCAGTTCTGTTGGAAGACATTCTTATATAAGTTCATTAACTTTATCGGACAATCAAAAAAATGGTGCTTTGAGTAAATTTCTTAAATTCTATTAAGTTATAAAGTATTTTGTGTATCATATTTACAGTAAAGTATATTTATGTAAGTTTTTGATAACTGTCATCATATATTTCTATTCAATTTGAGAATAGGTCTGACTCGACCTGAATTCACACAAATATTGAAATATAGAGTTAGTGTCTAATTGAGCAAAAGCTTACGATAAAAATAACTCGTATTTTCATTGACTTCTGAAAATACCCAATAGTTTGATGAAAAATCGATTTATTTCTATGATATTTACAACTTTTTTTAAAGTTATATATATGTATGTTATACTTCTTTATTTTACATTATGTGATATCTATTTTGGCAGTAAATTTATTTGTAACGAAAAATTAGCTGTAAGTTATGGTTACATAGAGTCAGACATAGAGTAGAATAAAGTAATACAGAAAATGAGTTATCCCTCTATTCATAAGCTTATTGAGTAAATTGACTGTATTTATGCACATTTGTTTACTTCTTTAACATTTCAAAGATCAAGATATTGATAGATCTGAACTTTGAATGACTTTTTGTTTGCTTGAAAGACGTTTGTTTGGTTAGTATTGTTCAAGAAATTCAATTATTATAATTGAATGGCAAATAAAGATCAAACTTATTTATCATAACTTTGAATATGAAAGTTTGCTATTTTTACTATTACCACAACTTATTCTAAGCCTTGTATTGAAAACCTCTAACTTGCAATTAATAAAATTTGTAAATTATTACTTGTTTTCAGTAACATTGAGTACAGTTTCTTCAATTTCTTCGGTAAACTGTACAGCAGATAATTTCCGATGCAATAACGGCAGGTGTATTCCTAAGAGATGGGTTTGTGGTATGTCTACTAATATCAGTTTATTAGCAGATCTTATCTTTTGCACAATTAATAAATAGATTATCAAAGAGACTGTGAAGGAGGAGAAGACGAGCATCAGTCATGTCCAGCACCTCAATGCAGTAGCAATCAGTTTGCATGCGGTCAATATGTCTTTAACCAAACTTTTTGTATACCACGACACTGGAGATGTGATAAGGTATTAATCAATCAAAATTACAAATTAATATTTATTGAAATTTGGTTTTATTATTCAAAAAGATCGTCGATTGTCAGGACGGCACTGATGAGGGGGATTCATGCTGTGAGACTCACTTTTAAATATGCTTTTAACTGCTTTTAACTTACAATTATATTAATGTTATTAATGATGTTATTAACAGCATATCGTTCGTGTCAATCGGATGATCACATTTGTCCTAATAATGGAAGTGAACTTTGCATTTCCATATCCAAGAAATGTGATGGTATGTATGTAGAGATGTATGATCTCTATTATTAATGCTTAAAAACTTTTAAATCATGACCTTTTGAATTTAGGTTATATCGATTGCAGAGATGAATCAGATGAAAAAGATTGCAGTAATAGTGAGTCGTTTTATAGTTTAAACAAATTTAACTTTTTATTTGTTTTCTTTATTCAATAATTAAAATTAATTTTAGCTTTTGATAAATAGACTCACATACAGTACATAAGTATAAATATGTTTAAAAAGGTTAAAGATTTAGCTTTAGTTTAAATTTAGATTTTATTTTGGAGATAATAATCTACTTTATATATATTACAATATAATACTACAAATTAACATTTGGAAAACACAAGTTTGTAGTCATTAGTATTCACAACAATTCGCCTTTCTTTATATCTTTTATACTTTTTTGAGTTCGTGCGTATGTTTTCCTAAATGATTTATTATTATTACCGATGAAAATGTTATTAAAATAAATAATTGATTAGATGGTACCTCATGTCAACTCAATGAATTTCGATGCGCTAACGGCTCAAAATGTATCGATGAGACCAAGAAATGTGACCATTGGAACGATTGTGGCGAAGGCGACAGTTCAGACGAGCAGAACTGCGATTTTCCACCGTGTCATGACGGACAGTTCAGATGCTCTAATGCTATCTGTATTCCTTCCAGATGGAGATGTGACGGACATTCCGACTGCACTGACAGCTCAGACGAAGCCAATTGCAGTAATTATTACCTATTCCTCTATTAATTTAATTTGATTTAACTAATCAAATGTCTATTCGGTCATAGCTATGATCTCTTGTCCTGACACTAAGTTTCTGTGTCCATCTGAAAAGCAGTGCATAAGTAGAGATAAATTATGTGATGGTAAACAAGACTGTAAAGATGGAGCCGATGAGAAAGAGGCGTGTTGTACGTGATTAGCAATATTTTAATGAGTTTAAAGTTTATTTGGTTTTAATAAATCATTTTTAGCTTCAAAACTATGTGAATCGCTTTCATGTGAGCACAAATGCAGGGCTTCTCTCGATGGCGGGACTTGTTATTGCAAGGATGGCATGACTATCAATCCTAAAGATCAACGCAGTTGTGTAGATCTGGACGAATGCAAAGAGTGGGGTTATTGCGATCAATACTGTATTAATACTCCGAGTAGTTATAAGTGCACGTGTTCTCCGGGATATACTCTTCTGCCTCCCCGTCATTGCAAAGCAGACAACAGTAAGTTTTTTAACAATGGTTATCAAACATTTAATAATTAATTATTGACTTTAAAAGGCACAGACATGCGTCTGATATTTGCACATCACAGTTACATATATCGAACTGATTCAGCCGGAAATTCTTTGGAATCCATTACTAATGCCACTGCAGTCAGTGGAATAGATTTTCATTACGGCAAAAACTTATTGGTCTGGTCTGATGTCGAAACTCGAAAGGTTTGTAATGGTTCACAACTGATAAGAGAAATGTCTAATTATTGATTGCATTGTTTTAAAGATCTATTCAATTCATTTTGAAAACTGGCGCCAACCGAGAACTACTAAAGATATATCAGTTTCATTCCACTGGAATCCTATTTCAATAGCTGTTGACTGGATTAGTAGTAAAATTTATGTCTGTGATACTCATAATCAAAAGATAGATCTGTTAGAAATGGATGGCAGTAGACATACAATAGTCATCAGCCAAAATTTGACGGCGCCTTTAGATATAGCGTTGGATCCGACGAAAGGATATATGTTTTTCACTGATACCGATAATATCGATCGCGCACTAATGGACGGAACACAAAGAAAAACAATAGTTTCTAATTATATTTACAAAGCATCGGGTCTTGCATTGGATTATGTGAATGAACGTGTTTTTTGGTGTGATTCACAGTTAGATCAAATCGTGTCAGTCAGTTATGATGGACTTAATCGGCACGCAATCATCAGAGGAAGTACTAAAGTTCCGGCTCCTGTTAGACTTACATTGTTTGAGAATTATGTGTATTGGACCGACAGTACTCGTCAGGGAGTTCTTAAAACAACAATTTACAACTCATCGGACACTAATGTAGAGGCGATTTACAGGGAAAGGAGACTTGTGAAAGAGCCGCGAGCTATCAAATCATTTCATGCATTGCGTCAGCCGGTAGTACCCAATCCTTGCGGCTCTAATAACGGTGGCTGTCAGCACATGTGCGTCATTACGCGTAACGGCGACGGAGAAGCGTTTGCATTAGGCTATAGATGTGCCTGTAATATAGGGTATCAGTTGGCTTCTAATCAGAAGACTTGTGTTCGTGTCGAAGAATTCCTTATGTATTCGCAGCAGAAGTTTGTTCGCGGAATTTTACTCGACCAACAATACCCAGGATTTACTGACGCTATCGTACCCGTTGTCAGCAGATCCGCCAGATTTGTCGGACTTGACTTTAATGCCAGAAATAACTATATCTTTTATTCAGATGTTATTCTTGATGTGATCTATAAAATCAAAGTGGACGGCACTGGAAAGGAGAATGTGTTGGCCTCACAGAACGAAGGCGTCGAAGGCTTGGCTCACGACTGGGTTTCTAATAATCTCTATTATATTGATAGCAGAAAAGGCACACTAAATGTGATCAGTGTTTCTAATTCTTCAAACAGAAGAGTCTTATTAAAGAACCTGAAGAGACCACGTGCTATAGTTGTGCACCCAAATCGCGGATATGTGTTCTACTCTGAATGGGACAGACCCGCGAATATAAGTCGCGCATATCTCGATGGGACTAATGTTATGATATTTCGCGGTGTATTACTGGGATGGCCTAATGGCCTGAGCATTGATTATGCGAGTGATCGGCTTTATTGGTGCGACGCTCTATTGGATCACATCCAACACGCAAACCTTGACGGCAATGACGTCAAGACAATTAACTCTCCCCGAATCAAACATCCCTTTTCATTAGTAATTCATGGGGAATGGCTTTATGTCACTGACTGGCGATTGGATGCCATCTTGAGAATGAACAAAGAGAACGGAACCAATGAAAAAATTATTAATACTGTCGAAGAGGGCAGTAGACTGTATGGCATCAGAGTTTTCAGTAAAGCTGCTCAGAGGGTAGACAATAGGCATCCGTGTCTTTATGATAACGGAAATTGTCAGAAATTTTGTTTTCCAATACCTTTAAATGATACTCAAGGGCCCGGTTTAACAGTTCAGTGCGGCTGTCCTTATGGCGAAAAACTTTCTGACAATAAGAGGACATGTATTCCTGATCCTGACAAAGAACCGCCAGTTCAGGCCTGTCCTAATTCATGGGACTTTACTTGTGATAACCAAAGATGTATTCCTAAAACATGGGTTTGTGACGGAGACGATGATTGTCTCGATAACTCTGATGAAAAACAAAACTGCACTCAACCCACTTGTAGTTCACGAGAGTTTAAATGCTCGAGTGGTCGATGCGTTCCGATCGGATTTAAATGTGATTCAGATAATGATTGCGGTGATTACTCAGACGAAACGGGATGTGTTAACGTCACCTGTGAAGCAAATGAGTTTTCGTGTGAAAATGGCAGATGTGTTCCGCTCTCTTGGAAGTGCGATTCTGAGAATGATTGCGGGGATGGAAGTGATGAGGGTGACTCTTGTCATGAAAAAACTTGCGCTTATTATCAATTTACTTGTCCTGGAAGTGGTCATTGTATACCTCAAAGTTGGGTTTGCGGTGAGTCCTTTGCAGAATTAATTTATTATACGATCTTTTAATAGATATTTAGAGCTGAATATTGTATCGCTTTTGTAATCTTGAGTATTGGCGCATAATTTGTATAATTCCATAATTATTACAGAATTATTACTATAGATTATTATTTTTATTGTTATTTTTTGACATTTATTCCTGACCTTAACCTGTTCTAAAATATATTATTGCAGAACTTATTTGCTATGCTATAATATTATTAGTTTAGTCTTATTTAGATTGCAATCTCTTGAAACAAGTATTTAACTTAGTATTTAATTCATTTCATATAATTAACTCTTAAGCTGAGAATAAATAATCTTATAATTTGAAACCAGAATATGAATTCATACTTAGTGTGTAATTATTTTTAAATTCTAGTTATTATTAAAATTATTTTCAGCCAATTATTAACTCATTCATATAAGAAGCAAATTAAAGTGGTTTTTATGTTAGCTCTTGAATAGTATTATATTTTGTTATATTATTGTTAATAACACTTAAGCGCTGCGACAGTGCATTATTTCAATTCATATAATTTTATGATTTTTTACGATTAAAATTGAAGGACACAAACGCTTTATGAAGAAGTGTTAACCGAATGAGTCGTGCACTGAGATAATTACTTCTCGACTCGAATTTCCTAATTCTTTAAGTTACATAATTTGTATTTTTTTAAATTTATTGTTTAAATCAATTGATTCAATCCTTTCAATAGCTTTCGATGTATTCAATCGATGATTGAGTGCTAATTAAAAGCAAATATTAAGCAATTTGAATAACTTTCGAAACAATTCTCCTTTGAATGCCAGTACCTGTACTATTAAACTATTGATATGATGTGCCATTTTCATTATTATTATTACTATTTAACTTTAATGATGACCTGCATCTCAAAAACCAACAATTTAATCAAGTATTCAAAAGCTTAAGTTTTCAAATCAACTATAGTTTAGAGTAATTTAAAAGGAGGTGTTTATCAAAGTTAATCTACTTTTAAGGTTCTCTGAATACTATTTACTGATTGCGTAAATTTACAAAATAGATCATCGATTTAGAACTACTGGTATCACTATTTTGTGTGATTGACATTAGGTTTTAACGCTAATATGATTCAAAATGATTTTATTTTAAGAATTTTCAATTAATGGGAGGATTTTGTGCTCAAAGATTTAGCTCAATATAATATAATATTATTTATAGCCTGTTATTAACATATCACAAATATTTGAAACATTTATTTTTTATACAAAAGTGGAATCAATTGAAACCATAAATTGATTCTCATATAGAGGAAAGTGAATTCACTATAACTTAATGGTAAACACGATTCTTTAGAAAAGCCAAATAATTATATATTGAAATAGAATACAACTTATTAAGTAATAATTATTTGCTGGGAATGAATATTCATATTGACTAATGATAGGTTTGGATCGATATAAAACATAACTATCAGCTAAATATTCAAATCTAAAAATAATCCTTTAAAAGTAGTGATTATTGAAATGAGGACTCAAAGCTAGTACTTGTATGACAAGTAACAACTATTTAATGATAGAAACCCGACCAACTAGTCTATTATCATCTCTTCTATAATGCTTTTTCGCTTTTCTAAGACTTTTACAATGATATAAATCTTATGACCGGTAAATTGAAGAAGTTTAGTCTTATTGCATAATGATTCCAATGGTTCTCAAAGAAAGACCAGATTTTATGACCCTTTTTAATTTCAATTAAAATCTGATTGATATGAAAAGACTGGAAACTAAATTTATCTATTTTCGAGCGTTTTGTTTGGCTGATTATATTTTAGTGACCCTGTTCTCACGTTGACTGAACTGTTTACCACACGATCGATTCACAAAAATTTGCTTTTAGGTAATAAATATACCTTAACTGATCTCTATTTTTGGTAATAAGTTTCAGTTTTGTTTCCCGTAATAAAATTTATTTATAGTATTCAAATAATTTAAAATAATTTAAAATGCATTCTTTCATATTCTAAATTACAATTTTTTAGGATCGATTATAAGATAACTTCGCGATTCATTAGTTTCACTCATAAACCCATTTTTTTCATTCTAATAAAGCTCAGAAATAATTCTTATGATATTTATTTTATTTGTTTAGCTGAATAGCAGAGTGCAATTATTTTTTTTCTTGTTCTGAAACTCTATTAAAAGTTATGAAATAAGGAATAAAATCTTTAGCCAAACAATCGGATAATATACTATACAAATATATAATCTCATATCGAGTGCAATTGGCTTAATATACTATACAATGACGCAAATAACATATATCCTCATATTTAGTGAATCGAAATTCATTTTTCAATAACACTTGATGTCATGTGAACTTGAAAGCACATCAATTTATTTTCTACTATATTACCTATCTGCTTTTTTTATTTCATATTTTACGACTTGAATTATTCAATTTTACTTTGAATTCAATTATTCAATATATAATTGACAAACACTGAAATACCAGTACAGGTGCTGTACACTAATAAGGAAAGATAACTTTAAATCATTAGAAATACTAGTAATTAAAAAGATTATTTGCACTAAATTATGAAATCATTAATTTATAAGCTTCTGTATAAGCATTTTTTCGAACAGATTTTGATGGTATGACAGGTTAAAATGAAAAAATTGGTTCCAACTTTATAGTGTAGCTCTAAAAATAAACAAGTTAATTGACATTTCGATAAGAAATTTCTGAACTTACAGGTAAGTTATAAATATTTGTTGAAAACAACAGAAAAAGTGTGGAAAAACCATTGAATTATATCTTTTGACATGAATTATTATTTGTTTGCATCTACTTTGTATTGGACTCAATGACATTTTTTATTTAGTATTAGTTAATAATATTTGTAAAAGTCGTTGGATTTTCCCATATTTTGTACTCATGAGAGTTTTCAAATTAGTATTTTATGACTAGTTCTGAAGTTTTATATCATCAAAATGTCAATTAACTGATTTATCGTTTAGACCTCAGTATAAAGTTAAGGCCAGTTTCGAAAGCCTTCATACGAAATCTGACTTATTTCACGTACATGTTATTTAAAAAGTTGATTAATTGTGTTTTAAGACCTATAAGTTATGACTAATTTGTTTAGTCGTCACATATTCTTATCATTTACTATTAATGCCATTAATTTGAAGTAAAAAATAATTAATTTCAAAACAATAAAGAATTGTCTCATTAGATGCTATTAAATACGCTGTAGTATTCTTAT
>JAUJYT010000453.1:0-18894 GCA_033996565.1 Nanhermannia nana
CCGGTACAGACAGAATTACAGATCAAATGAAATAAACAAAAGCGTAAAAAGTTTTCGACTCGTGAACATTGGGAGCACTTCAAACCACAGATTCCCTGCGCAATACCCTTATGCAAACTTTTCCCATTTATCTTTTATGATAAACACTAATTATCTTAAATTTTAATTGTTTGAAAACTACAAAGTTTATAACAAATTTTATTTTAATAAATACATAATGAAATTTAGTCGTATTAATCTTTTGCTATAAAATATCAAAACTTCAATTTTGAATGGTTCATATACATCCAAACTAGACGGGCGAGCGAAACGAGCCCGTTATACGTAACCTACTTGTGACAGATGTAAGGACTAGACATAGCCGAGCTTTCATCCGATGTAACCTAAACATTGTACACTAATAAATGTGTTTGCATTGAAGTATTTATTATAATACAAATTATTATAAACATTTTAGTTTTTAAATAATTAAATCAGAATGATTTCCCACAGGTTTGGCATAGCACTGGAGTCTCAAGAAAACTTCAAATCTTGGAAACTAAAACCAAAACTTGAGTCTGACATCTGAAATAATTTAACAATTGAATGAAGATGAAAAATTTAAATATTGAAAACGAATATTAATCTTTTTTTTATAAAAAGTTGAGCTTTATTTCTATGCTCTAAATAACCTCTGCATATAATCTTGTTTAGAGGGCAAAACACAATTTACATTTTAGTTAAGGCACGCGCTTATAATAATGAAATACTGTCTCAAAAATATTCACTAAGTTTAGGGCAAAATAATTATTGCTTTATTGAAATAGTGCTTTACTAAAAATGCTAATTATAGAAAATTATTCCTTTTTTTATAAAATTGCGCAAAAATGGTTCAAATATTTAATTATTAGAAAGTTCAGTGGGTATTCTTTCATTCTCTGAACGAAAGACTAGGGTAGGGCTGAACGATATATCAAACTTATGTACTCTAACCACTTTTAAAATACTCTATACCTGTACTCTTTCAATTGTTAGTAATATCAAAAAATTAATTTTTAAAACACAATTTGTTTTTTACACTATTGTGCGCTTTTTTTATACGAGTGTAATAATAGATTACATTCCTATAAAGAAAGACCCACAAAAATTTTACTATTGATATATTTTGAGTATGAGTGCGAGCGCTGTAGACGCGAGTGTTGATTAGTGACATATTAATATTCGACAAAAGAGAAACTTACTCATAGCTTATTTGAGTATTTGATGATATTTCACAAGAGTTTTCAATTTAAAATTGACGTATAATTTAGAATGTGTTAATTAGGATCATATGTAATGGCATTGAATCATTTTCAAAATTCAAACAGCTTTACATCAATTTTATTATCAGTTGCTATCAGTTTATTTCTACTAACATTAAATGAGTGAAAGTTATTCTGAGATAAGGCAGCATCAGATGTATCTGTGAGACCCGGGCCGCTACTTAACAACTCAGGTCATAATTTTATTAATTTCTATTTATTAGACTAAACGAAATTGAAATACTTGAACGTAAGCAAATATAAAAGCTGTTTATTTTAGAGAAAATTGCTTAATTCATTGCCAATTCCTAAATCCTGAATTATTATGCAAAACGAGATACTCTTATGTAACCTTGAAATCAAATGTCTATGAGAAGTAACCTCAATGCCATTCGCTTTAAAAATCAGTGAATCTCACTCTTATGCAAAGCGTATTAGAAAGACTTAGTTTTGGATGATTTTCTATACTTAAACTTCACAAATTTTAGATTAATTTTTTATAACTGAAGTTTTAGGTGACATATGTGTCATTCTCTTAATAATTTATCATGAATCTATTTAATTGGTTCTCAATAATTTTTTGTATTCTGATTAATGAAAGCTACACTAGATCAAATTAGATACGTGCAATTTTATGAGTATTGAAAATGAGTAAGATAGGTTTAAGATTAGGTGCTCATCAAACTTGAAAATCACGAGAATTCAATTGAGAGTATTTTTTTAATCATTTAATAATCATAAAAATGAGCTAATTTTCAATCAGAAAATCAATTTATATAATAACAGAAAATAAAGAGAATAAAAATTTTTAAGATCTGTTAATTTCTGAACATGTAGTTATGCGGAGTCTTAAGCGACGGGATACTAATACAATAGTTTTTTATTTAAAAAATGTAGCTTTAAAACTACTCTTTTCATACTAACTTATACTCTATTATCATCTAGTTTTGGGGCTTTTGATAGAGTGCATATTTTTTAATATTTCCCAATAAATATAACTGTTCAGCTCTAAAATCTATAATTTTTTTGTTAAACTATATATAATATCATAAATTATTATATAAATGATTTTGTTTTCTTTTGTATTATAGAAATACACAAATAATTAGAAAAAATGTTTGATAAACTATTCTTAAAATATTCAAATTGATAAGTAGTGTAATTCCAAAAGTGAAAGTCTACGCAAACGAAGTTTGAATCAAACTTTTAGAGTATAAACAGATAAATTCTGTAAAAGCAAAACGTCGATAAAAAGTAACTATATCTTAAACTTGTATATAATTTGAGTGTTGATCTATTAATACTATTAACGAAAACATTATATTATCATAATATTAAGCAATAAAGAAACAAAGTTTTAATTTTATGATAAAAGTATTAGAATCGGGGTTTTAATCAAAACTTAAAGGAAAACATTTTTATTTCTGTGACACTTTAGATCTTAAAGGCGACAAACATTTGACCTTTTATTAGCTAAAGTGCAGACAAAATGCAAAAAAGGATTCAAGCGTAAGACCCTCTAAAACTTTTTTCATTGTCTTGCTTTCAAAATCTATAGAAAATAATTTTTTTGTAAGGTGAGGCACACACTCGCATATATCATGCTGAGAGCCAATGGGGCAGTCAAAAAAATGTATGAGAAAATTTTTTTTCAAATGAATACAAGTTGTATACACCAGAAAAAATGAGTTGTTCTTAAAGTATTTTTGGCTAATATGCTAATAGTGTTTTGGTGACTCTCACGGCAACAGAAAGTGCAGCGCATGGTAACAGTTTTCAAGTTCAATTGATATTCAGTTTCAGTTCTTTCGAACTGTTTATGTGATAAGATTACTTGCAATAGTCATGAAAACTTTTAATACTTGTTTAAGAAATGTCGTGCCTTATGGGCTAAAAACTATAAAAACTAACTATTTTTAATTAATCAATTAAAGTAATGTAATTAAATTTTCCTGTTGGGAAATACCTCTCATCATTACTGTATGAATAGAAATTCGAATTGACTTTGCCGACAACCATTTAGCCGACATCTACATCGGTATATGTTCTTACAAACATTTAAAATAAATAAGGCATCAAATCTATATAATTAAACGAGTAGACTAAGTCTGTGTTTGTGTCGCTTATGTACAAAGTATATACAGATGAACAAAGGGTTTAAAAATAAAAATCAGCAGAATTTTAATTTCTAGAGTTATTTGCTGTTTACGGGAAGCAATTCCCAAAGTACGACAGGATAGACTAGTTTTATTAGAATTATTGCATGAATTCTTGGTTAGCTGGTGAAGTTATGTATTCATTTTATTTTTAAACTCTTTTTTTCTTGTCGGTGAAATGCTTGTCGACGAAATGATTACAGCCGTATTTTTAATTAGTAATACATACAAATGAAATATTTTGCAACTTTCGTATTCAAACCAGATTTTAAGGATGAAATAATAAATGCATAACAAAATTTCACTTTTAAAAAAGTCATTTTCATAAATTTTTATGTCATTAAATTAACGAATTAAAAGAGTTTACAAATTATTTATAGTCATGCTATATAACCGATTATATTTTCGATAAGATTTTATAATTCAAATTAGGTTCGGTTTAAAATTTTTATTTAATTATCAATTATATAAGAATTCAATATTCACATTTACCCCAGATTTTTGCAACTCGTCAGTGCTCAAAGTTTTTTTAAGACCTGAATATCAGTTTTCCACTAATAAGTAAATATAACATATTTTATTAAGCATTTTGATCAAAACTAGAGATATACAATATACAAATTTTATATATTTTTATGTTTTCCACTATGTTTCAAAATTATTACAAGTATTTTCTACATTGTATATTGCCCTTTAAATTAGAATAAAACTCAATAAAATTCAATATAATGATTAGAATAAATTAGAATAATTTTTACAAAATTAATGCTAATTGTCAATAGAACTGCTTGCTCTGCAAATCTATGACTAATTCTAAAGATATAGTTTTGCTAATTTTTGATTATAACTGCATAAAACTGTTCTAGGTTTTTTATTTAGATTCTGTTCCAGTTCCAGTTCCAGCTGTTTTCATTCTGACTCCTGTTCTGGGAACCACCATATAAACAAAATTTTTAACATTATAAACATATAACGTATCCATTCAATAACTTTTAGTAGATTTAATTAATTATAACTTTTAAAATACAATTTAGAATAAAATCGAAATTTAATAAATTATTAAGTAATTATTAGAGGATTTAATAAATATAATTATTGGCAGAAAGAATATTCCAATTTCATGATATGAATACTTTTGTTGAGAGACTTCTAATATGGCTTTGAACATCCTGTAAATTTGAAATAAGGGTTTTCGGGAGGTTCTTAAAGTGTTATACATCGTTGGGTTCTTTTCGCTGAGCAGATTTCAACGATACCATACTCGAACAGATTCTGGTCACTTGTGGCCAACTCAAGAATGGAATTATATTGTCATTTTTTAATTTTTTTATATTCTGGTCACACAAAGTGAATACACAATCCTAGTTCGCAACCGCACGCGTATCGTACATTCTAATCGAATAAAACTTATTCTATTGTTAATTCACATTAAATAATGGTTAGTTTACTTAGGTTAGGTCGACCGATACGGCGCTATTCTTGTATAAATTAAAGTTTTCGGTAATTGAACAATCCGTCGGGAATTGGCCAGAAGTGGTCAGTATGGGTTCGACTATGTTATCAATTGATTCGTCGGCGAACAGAATCCAACGATGTATAACATTTTGAGGTTAGATTTCGGGAACCATACGAAACCCCTTATAACATGTTTACTACACAAAAGTTCCAAACCATTTACGAAGTGGGCATATGTTTACTTTCAAATATTCTTGAAACTAATTGATAATTAATTAATCGAATTATAGTATTAAAATATTAGATAAATAGGCTTTAATTTAATGTATAACACTATATGTTTTGTTTGCTTTTAAATATTTTAAAATGCTTTTGAATTTACTAAAAGTTATTAAATGCATACTTTAGAATACCTTTTATAAAATTATCATTTAATAAAATTATTGATTTATATGATGTTAGTTTATAGCTCTGTAAAATTTATATTCAATATAAATAATAAAGTATGAACGTCAAGGTCCCCACGTATTGAAGTCATATTATATAATAACTTCCAGAATAAAAAATTATTTAAGTGAATGCAAAACAAGAATTTATTTTTAGACAAATTTGTTTAAATGAATTATCTAAACATTTATATCGGATCACATGCACGAACAGTAATTCCCTCACTTTGAAAAAAGAAAATGATAAAATAGTTTTGATTACATCCATACATTCATTTATTTACTATTCTTCAATTAAATTATATTGACTGATAGCAAATTTGATTCATTATGTTTAACACTTACTGTAGTTTCAAACTTTATACCGTAATTGCATTTTCAAATATTTTATGCTTTTATTTTTAAAGAAGAGATTTATGTGCTTTGTTTTGTGCTATTTTTAAAATAAATAATATATTTTAGTTTAAAATAAATCCAAATTTTATATTTTCCGAGATTAAGACCTTTCAGCTATAATTAAAAAACATTTCTATAATAAATTGAAAGAATTTTTCACTTTTTTAAGATCGAGAAATAATATTTGACATTTTTTTGTAAATAATGGCCAAAAGACAGCTTTAGGGTAATGGGAAGTTAGAGGTTATAAGAAAATTTTGAAATAACAATAAATCTCAGAAAATAAAATGGAAAATTGAGATACATTTGAGACCAGCCTTGAAAAAACGTGGTTTCACTGGCACTGGTCCTTACCTTAACTTGCATATTAGATGAGTTAGACTCAGCCTCTTTCAAAAGCTTTAAATTATTTTACTATCTATTAAAGAGTGCTTTTTCTTGAATAGCAATAATCAATGTGGGCATAATGAATACAACATTAAGTAAAGAAAAATTTCATATTCAATATAATGAATAGCGAGGAGAAAATTATTTTAATGCTTATCTTAATTGTATAAGTTTTTTATAATGTATCTCATTCTCTCATTAGTCTTTCTACCATATAAAAGACAGTTTGGTTTATGATTGGTTTAGACTTAAATATTGTCTCTTATTTTTTTTTGTTTATTTGAACTTTAATTTAGACGGTGTCTCTCATTTCGCTGAATATTTTTTAACTCTAATGTGATAATGAGTGATAATGAGTGCTCATCGCTCCAGCGTTTGGCACACGCTGCAGAGCATCGGCAACGAGTGTTTTCATTTAACCGCCGTCTGACCCCCCGAGCGTCATGTTTTATACACATTTTTCATATTAGAAACACAATTTAAATATCTTTTAGTATAAAATGCAATAATTTTTACAAAGTGTCAATTTTGATTTTACCTGTATGAATTCCAGATGAGTATACAGATAAAACTGCATATCAGATAAAGATAATACTTTTTGGGGGTAAAATTCATTACGGAAAATGAAAATTCACTCAAATGAAATTCGGTGAAGTTAGATATAATCTTTGAGAACGCTTAAGGAATAAAATGTCTAAACCATCAGTGCTTAAACAATTATTTTTATTGCAGTTTCAGGGGTTTAGGGCATGCAAAAGAGACTAACATATTATTCAATTTGAATCATTTAGAAAAAAATAAGAAAATCCGACTTAAATTTCAATCAAATTATTATATAATGAAATAATGATAAGTCAAGATCTTGTTCAGACAGATTTAATGATCTTTTAATTGCTTATATTTGAATACCAGAATCATTGTGCTGTTTACTCTAAGTTCAAAGTGCTCTTTACTTTATTTTTTACTTTGTTTTTTTTAAGTTTTTTTTGTTTATAATTCAATGCAAATTCTCATATAATTAAAGTTAATGATTGTCACAGAAATTCCTTCATATCGGCCGAAAATTTGTTGGAATTTAATTTCCTTAATTAATCTCAACATAATTCAGTTTTAATTGTTTTGCAATAATAAAAAACAAAAACAAAAATTCTTAAATCTTTTTAAAAGTAATGAATGAATCGTTAGAAAATAATGACTGACAAAGCTTTCTATAAAAGAATAACAATTCAAAAAATCGCTAAATTTTTTATGAACCAAATCTATAAGCTATGAACCACGAAACGTGTTATTAGTATATCATTATTACTACTTTCGTTACAAACACAAAAAGCTTTTTATGTTTCCATTTGCCATAAAAATTTTAGAACAACATTCATAATACTCTATAATAAATGATATTCTGTGTTTATGAATCAGGCGTTTTGTGATTGTAAGTAGAGGTTTACATCTCATATCTCTCCCGAATTTCTCTTTCTCACTGAATATAAAAGTTATAAATAGGATCCGGAAAAATGCATAAATGCATTGAATTTGCATATTACGCAAAACGTGCATATACTAGATCTTTTTTTCGGGTGCATATTTATAACATATACTAAAATCTAAATTGTTTTGTTGCTAAAATTTCTAGTAATAGTAAAGTCAGTTTCTTCTCCAAAACCTATTCGAGATTTAGAAAGAATAATATGTCAAAACCAAAAATCAAGGAAAATTTGACATTATATCGATTCAAATTTTCAATTTTTGCCATTATTTATGCTATAAATTTTTTAAATGAATACAAAAGCAAATTAAAAATTGTTAATGCTAAATGTGTAAAAATTATAAACGAATAATTTAACACAATGATGACAAAAAACAAATTATTTAAAGTTATTTCTGGAAATTTGTGGCAATGGAAGCATTGACAATGTTGAGAATAATTTGAAATTTCTAGATATTTCTTTTTTAAATATGCCCCACTAAACTCAGGTGATACTGAAAGAAGTTTTTCCGTCATAAATCCCTATTAGCTCAAACAATGGCATTTAAATTTAATAATTTTAAGATGAATCTGATGATTAACTATAATAATTTACTTTAAATTAAATTAATATGAAAAATATTTACTTGTTTTTTACTTTATTTGCTATTAAATTTATATTTTTCTCGTGCATATTCGTGCATATTTGACCATTTTTTTGCTTGCACATATCCGCATATTTAGGCAAAATTTACGTGCATATATTCCGGATCCTAGTTATAAAATATTTTTCAAGTCAACGCTACTTTTAGAAAATATTACTATTTTCTTTATAATCAATAATGTTTGACACAAAGATCAGGCTCGAATTGGTTTAATCACTTTAATAAATAATGAGCTAAATAGAAAATTTAACGCATACACAAAGACACTATTCATCAAACGTTTTTGAAAGTTCTCAGTGCTTATTAAAAAAATTTTATTTTAACTAAAAATTGCAGTCTTGCAGATATGAGAGTCAAATAGATTCTCAGATTTAAGTTGAAGTTCAATAGATCCCTAAAAACACTTGCGTTTAACAAAATATTTAGGAATGAAATTAAATTAATCATTAAATTTGTAATTCTCAAAACAAATAATCCAAAGATAATCGGCTAAAGGATCGACTTTTAAACTTACGTGTTAGCCGTACTTATTAGCGATCTGTGTATTAATATGTTATTTGGATAGACTTTAAACATTTAGAGCCCAATAAATCTAAAAAACTCTTCTAAAAGATAGTTTATGTTTTCTGCAACATTTATTTGAAGCCAAACACATTTTGTTAAAAGAATAGGTTCATTGTAATCAGGCATCACTTAACTTAAGGGGAAATTGAAGTTAACTTAATCTTCTTTCTATTTGATATAATTTAATGGAAATTTAGTATAAAGCTAAAAATTATTGAAACTGAATAGCGGTTTACAGAATCTGGAGTCACAAAACGGAATATTTTTTTAACAATATGTTAAAGTCTACTTTCAATTCTACCAACAAATGAGTATTTGTAGTCAATTAACTAAATCTAATTTATTAAACAGCTTTTACTAATATTGAATAATTTCCGTTTTGGAAACAGTACTTCCATTATAAAACAGAAATTATAATAAACATAAACTTCTCTTTTTATTAAATGTTTTCGTGCAATAATTCCATTGAGGAGCTGATTCTTTTATTCTCTTTCACTTAAATTACTAACAAATCGAAATTTAATGTTCTTCAGCAGTAAAAGTTTTTATAGAAAAAGTTCATTGTTTGAGTTATGGCAATATTTAAGAGAATAACTTCAAAAGCTATTCCTTTATTCACATCTAATTCAATGCCAAAGTTAATTCTAATCTTAGTTTAAAAATTTTTTTTAACTCATTTATCAGAGTTTCCGAATCTAATTAAGAAATTTTATGAACATTAGTCTGGATAGAAGTTTAATATTTATCTGATGCACAAAGAATAACAATACCTGTAGTTATACTATACAATAAATGAAGTAGTTTTTTGTAGATGACTTATCCAAATTTAAATAAGCTTTTAATTTATATTAAACTTATCACTTTGAAGATTAGTATTCAAGTCATTTTACTTGATTTTTATTCCTTTTAAAATTTATCTGAAAATATGAATTATAGCTAAAGTTTTATTGCAAAAGTTCTTTTATCGTGAAATAGATTTGAATTTAGCTATAATTCTATTACAAAGAACTTTAAAGAAAGTATAGATAACCATGTTTAATGTGAAATTCATTAAATGAAAGCAGTTTGCATTTTCATCAAAATAAAATTTATAAAATATTGAGTTCGAGTTAGTTTACAAAACCCGTACTTTGCAAAGAATGAAAAATAAAAACATTGAAAGAAATAAAAGGAAGAGAAAACGTTTAATGACTTTCTGTTTCCGTAAGTTGACATCAATTAGTTATACAAATGCATTAACGTTTTCGGTGTGAAAGAAAAGCAGAAATCGACGATTAATTTCGACGTGAAATTTCACAATAAATTTCAGATTTTTTCCTTTTCGACCGAAATATTCATTTAAAATTTGGTTTACAAATCAGGTAAAATTCTGCAAAAGTTTTAATAATTATGAAAAACACCTTCAATATGACCATTAAAATATAAAATAGAGTATTCTTTGATTAATGCGATATTAAGTTTAACCCTGTATTTGTTTGATATGCACCTAAATTTGCTGAAGCATTTAATGGGAGCACATTGTTCAGCACAACATAAATGTTTATAATTTTCATATAAATGTGTGTTTCAAAATATGAATTTCCTGCTTTTCCGGTTCACGCCGAAAGCTCAACCCCTCTTTCGACGGTATTTTCAACTTTTACCGGCTCACGCCGAAAACGATACTACCTACTTACATTGTATTGTACTTTATTCGGAAGCAAACTTTTTCGTCTCCTTAATCATAATATCTAAGGTGGTTCGAAAGCCTTTCCTTCTCAAATCCTTGAGGAAGAGTTTCACTATTTTTACAAATATTACTCAAATATTTCAAGTTTTTAACACTAAGAATATACAAAAGATAAATTAAGGCCATTCGGATGCTTTCCTTGTCAGTCCTTTCTTTCAGAAGGAGTTGTTTGTCTTTCTGAGGAACTCAGAAGAAGTCGTTCGAAAGCGAATTCCCTTTAAAAAACCTCAAGGATTTTGAAGGAAGGATGACTACAGAACAAAGTATTACCTACGCACTGAAAGAGGGTAGAGGGATAGTTAAAAGCGTATGCAATAATAGGGGAAAGGGTTTTGCAAAATTATTTTATGCACATTTGGTAACACAAATGCCAAATGACTTCTTTTGTTCTTTAATTAAAGATCAATTAACGAATAACGCTTATGAAAGCAATGATTTACACAATACATCAAATTCAATACTAAGGTATTGAAATTCTTGAAGATATTCAATACTTTTAAACAAATTGCAAATCAATTATATGCAAGTGATTTAAAATTTAGCATAGAATGGGATGGGATTGGGAGTAAAATTCTAAGTATGTTTCATCACTAGTTTATGGCTTTAGAAATTCGTTTTCCTTATTATTCTGATAATTAAAAGATTTGCTTCAACTTTAGGCATGAATTAAAATAATGATTAATTTAAAAAGAAAATTACTTAAAAATATTCTTTAAAGCCATTAATAGAATTGCCAAATACTTAATGCCACACGATTTAGAAAATTTATGGCCACTTAGTTTTAAAGCGGCTTTGCTTTCAATAACTCAAAAGTACTCAACTGTACAACTGTTGTGTTTTCACAAAATAATGCCATTAATTAATGTTTAAGTCTATAAATTGATTGAAATTGAACTACAGGTAAGTACATTTCAATTAATTAAGAGTTCATTAATTGAGTTTCAATAGATATTAAGAATATGGTATATAACACCGTTTCTCATCAACTATTTGCTGGTCGGCACCGGTATTCGAATTGTAATCAGTGGACCGCAAAGAAGTTAAAAAACTATTAGTATGTTTTTAAATACTAATGCATTTTATTTAATTATAAAAGAGTTTTAATACTTAATGTTTAATAATAAGAACCATTTATTTGCATTACTATAAGGTACAGTACTAACCCGTAAGCAGGAAGGTTCGCGAAGTGCCACCCTCATATCTAAACCTACTCCATTTCAAAAAAATTGATTACATATTATCATTTAATATTAGAGAACAGATTTTGACTTTTGAAATGTATTATTTTAAACGGTAACTTAAATTAATTATTTAATTTTGTCAAATACGAAATTTTGATGTATTAATGAAAACTAGCACCTAATTTAGTACTAAATTTTGTATAAAATATAAAAAGTACAGCAAAATGTTAAAATTCTACTTTATCATCCTAGAATGTTATGTTCCCCTAATTATAATATTATATTAGGATAATTCAACTTTGAAATATAAAATTCTTTCAAATTATTTTTCTAATTACTAGTATTATATTGAATTGACAGCAATTTTTGAAATCTTTCATTTATTAATGCTTCTATCAAAAATTTACTAAATTTTCTCTGAAGACACTAAATTTAGTATTTTGCAACGCTAATGAAAACTATATATATTTGTTTAGATTTACAGTAGTGAAGGAAAGTTGAAACCCAAACCCAAGATTCTTGGGTATGGGTTTGGGTATAGTTTCTTGGAAACTCGTTGGGTTTGGGTGGGTATGGGTTTGGGTATAGTTTCTTGGAAACTCGTTGGGTTTGGGTGGGTATGGGTTTGAAATTTCCTAACTTTAGCTTCACTAATTTACAGTTTATATCATAGATAAGAATTAAGTAATCATTATTTACATATGCTTTAACATTACTAATGTTATACTTCTATTCAGCTTTTGAGTAAAAGTAAAGTGCCTTCGAGTCTGTATTACGCCCTTTATAAGGGAATTTATCATAGTATGGGGGTTAAGTGCATTTTAAAAGTAATAAATATTATGTCTGTATTAATCTGTACAGTAAATGCTCGACATAACAAACCCTGAATGGGTAAAAATTTTTGTTCGTTAAGTCGAGCTGTTCCTTATATCGAAGGGATTTTAGCTTAATTTTATAAGTGAGGGTTTAGTTTATGAATGTTATAACGAGATGTTCGTTACATCGACTTTTACTATATAAAGATACATATTTAAAATAGTAAAGCATATGAAAGGGTTATTATAATATAGTACAGATACGAGAAAAAAGGCTTGCAATTGAACTTATTATTAATTTTGATAAGACTTTAAAAAATTTAGAAAAAAACTGCTAATCTTTTTGATATTTTGATTATATCTAAAAAGATTAAATAAAATGAAAAATAGCTCAAAAGAACTTTAATGCATATAACTTCAACAACTAATATAAAGCGTGCTTTTTCTTGTTAAAAAAACATCAGTAATACGCATTTATTATCAGATTTAAATTTAATTATAAATTGAATTGAGTTTTTAAACAAGTGTGCCACTCATTTTTCGTTTGATTAATTGACGATCTATTTTATATTAAATATTAATTTATTTTTATGTTTCTGTATATTCATTTTCTATCAATATAATGAGTTCAAACATATTTATATATTAGTATTTGGATTATTAGTCAATAAAAAGTGTTTTCATTTTCTAGACTTATCACTAAATTTTTAATCCTTTTCCACGAAATGCAATAAAGATAAGTGTTATCAAAATTAATAATAATTTTAATTGCAATCCTTTTTCTCATATCTGTAAATGTCAAAACATTAAGTAATAAAACTTATTCAGCAGTATTTAATTCACTTATAATTGAAAATATTTTGTTTATAATATAATCATTGAAATTGACAAAATAGAGCTCACAATTATTCTTTATGTGAATTAAAACAATATGATTATTGACATTAACTTTGTATAGTATTTTTTGGGTTCGCCAATCAGTTATATCGAACATTTGTCCATAAGTTTGAGAAACGCTGTACTACAGTATTATAACTGTTAATTTGATTGTATTTTTTTTAATTTCTCATTAGTTCTCAATTTTTAGTACTCGAATACCTTCAAGTTTTTTGACAGAAAAAATAATTGAATTTTTGTTTCAATAATTTTGTTAATTAATATAATAGTTTTCAAATAGAATTTCTATAACTCTTTGAACAAATCTATTATATTTGAAACTTTTAGATTCAACTGTATTACAAACCATAAAATAGGCTTTCAATCGGAATGTTGTCTAGACGTCTAGTAAGCACGCAATATAGCATGCATGGCATGTATGGCATGTATAGCATATGTCCATTATTAACAATAAAGAAAGATTATGTATTTAATGAAACTAATACTCCAGTAAATTATTAACACAGTTCAAATGAACTTCCGATTCATTTTATTGAGAATTTTGTTTTTCTCAAATCTATTAAACAGATTGAATCCATAATTGAGTGTAAAGACATGTTGTTATTCTCCTTTTAAAAGAGGAACCATTAAAACCGATAGTTTCTTACAGTTTTAGGCTTTGCTCAAAATAAATATAAATAGAGTAAAGCTTTTTCGACCGAACTATCGCTTAAACCATAGGTTCTCAAACTTTTTTGTCTCTCAGATCACTTGTGACCCATAAATGATAGTTCGAGAAGAGTTGGCTTAAACCAAAACTTATTCTCATGTATTTGAATGAAAAAGTTAAAGAAATAATTAGAAAAGTTTGAACGTATTTATTAGTATATATATTAATTTAAAATAACCATAAAAACATAGATCAGGGCATTAACTGTTGTGATTATATAATTATGTTGAGTACCAGTAAACGGCTTGAAGTCCATTAAATGAGAGTTAATTCAAAGATTTATTGATATTGTTTTATTGCGAATGTTAAACAAAAATCTTCATAAAAATAGGTCTTCTCTTCTCTTCTCGCTGTACTCGTAATGCTTTCTCACTATGATATTGTTCATATTGTTGTTCGGGTGGAGCTATAATCGAAAACTAAAACATTTTTATGGCTTTCTTGCTCAGGCCTCACAAACAGTATTTGAAGTGCTTTTTATCTGACTCATGGGTGACATTCTGTTTGGGGACGAAACTTATCATTTTGTGTTAAGTAATGCTCAAAAAGTTTGATTTACACAAATATAATAGACATAAGAGATCATTAGTGAGATGTTAACCTTTCACTAGTGGTGATCCCTTTGAGCTGACAAACAGCAGACAAACAGACCAAACGCACGAACCGCACCCCATTAAATTCGCATTAATTCAACATTCATTATATCAATACTTCCACTAATGCATTGAATTAATTTTGTAATAATAACGACATAATTAGACAACTATTTTGCTATTCGTCTCATTTTTCGCACGTTTTGTTTGCATTCAAAAGCTTTTATATTTAATTAATTAGCGGCCGAAAAATTAACACAAGAGTAGATCATTATTTCAACTGTTTTAACAGAAGTTTTAAAAGTGCTTAAAAGTTTTCAAATGCAAATATTATCTCGTAATTAAAATTTTTAAATTCATACTATTTTCGCATAGAATTATTTATATTTAAAATATTAGTCTCAATAATGATATTCAGCTAAGATTTATAGAATATTTGAATAAATTTTCAAATAATTTATGCGGAAGTTTACATAATTCAACACTTTAAATAAATATTAAAGCATTGCTTTATTGAAAGAGAGATTAATTATTATTATAATATCAAAAACTTATAAATTAAAAACATATTCAAATTTCTTTTTATGCAAACTTTGAAACTAACAAAATAATGAGTTAATATACTGTACAGTACAATAAAGAATTAATAGGAAGAACATTTCCAAAGCATTTTTAATCTTTTATACATTTTGGGCATTTATTATTTGCATATATTTTATTGGGTTATATAATATATAATTTCAATTATAATAATATTTTACTTTTATGGCACTATTGAAAAAATTGCAGTTTTGTGAACCTGTTTTTCATGTTATGTGGTTTTCTTAAAATGCTAACTAATTAACTAAATTTTTACTTCTTATTAATATAATTCACTTTTTCGTTATCATGATTTTTAACAGCAAATAATTTAATTAATTATTTGAAAAAATCGGTTTCCTTTTTGTTTAAAAATTAGTTTTCTTTTTGCTTTAGAAGCAATAGTTTTAGGCAATTATCCGTTTCCATCACAGCAATAACTTTGTAAAGATATGGACTCTTTTCAATGGTAATGTACTTAAAATTCAAGCAGAAAATGAGAAACGCTTTGAAAATTGATTCGAACAATTAAATTTCAATCGTGAATACAATTTAAAGTTAAATTTAATTTAAATAGTAATTTAATCTTAATCTGCAACTGATAATTGCGCAAAGCCTGTCAGCGTCTTCTCGTCCGACACTTCTTTGCAATCGCCCGGATTCTGAAAATTAAAATTTTTTTTTTAATGATAAGCTTTAAAAAAATGATTAAAAGTATTAAATATAATTGAGAACTCACTAAAGCGAACACAACAGACTTGGTTGAAGTCCTATCTATTATAAGTTTTTGCAAATTAGCTGCCACTACAACAAAATCTTTGCCATCAACAAGACCTGCAGTGATTAACTCTTGTGCAATACCGTCTGCAGTATCTGAAAGTTTAGAGAACAAATACATGTAAATAGAGTTATAGATAACCTTCAAGCAAAAGTGCAAACCTTTATCAATTGTAAATTCGAATCTAATATCATTCAATTCTTTTTTTGAATTTCTTATTCTTAATACTAAATTGATTGGATTGGAAACACTTTGAGGTTCATTATTCATTGGAGAGCCCGAACTTTGATTGTTAGCCGGTATTTGTTGATTATTTTTATTATTATCAGAAATATGATTGGTATGTGAGGCGTCACCGCTATTATTAATTGTTTGGCCATCGCCTCGACTTCCAGTTTTATCCTTTTCTTGACCTTCTTCTTCATCTGAAGACCAAACCCAATCTCCAGCTTCGGTTCTATGCAACCGACCACTGGCTCCCTGCGCTCTTCTACTAGTTTTTGCCTTTTTTGCGCGCTCTTCAATGCTCGGGGCGTTCGATAACAATGTCTTTTGTAGATAGTTTTTATCCTAAGATTAGAATAAAATAATAGAAATAAATAAAAAATTAAAGATAATTAAAGATTATAACTTTTGCAGACCTTTGCTTTTCTAAAAAATTGATGTTTTAATAGTTCTGTGGCAGTGGGTCTTTTGGATGGGTCTTTCTGTAGACACTCGCAAATCAATTTTCTTATTGATTTTCCATAATTTTTATACTGATCCTTATCATCAGAAACTGACTCAAGCGATGGCGGATCGTTCTGAAGGGTTAACATCAAAACCTAAATCACAAAAATTATAACAATTAGCAGTCATTTGTTTGTCAACAATTACTTTAGAATAATATCAAACCTTCATTGGAGGAAATTTATGATAAGGCGCAGTACCAGTTATGAGCTCAATAGCAGTTATTCCAAAGCTCCAAATGTCAGCTTTAAAGTCATAACCAGTCACCTGTTCCATCACCTCTGGAGCCATCCAACAGGGAGTGCCCACAAATGTGTGCCGAGATTTCTGGCGAGAAAGATCTCCGCCAGTGGCCAACCATGAACTCACTCCGAAATCTTATTATAAACAGATTAAAGAATTTACAAATATTTTGTTATAAATAACAATTAATTATTAGTATTACCAGCGATTTGAACGGATCCGTCGTCACCGAGTAATACATTTCCGGCTTTAATGTCGCGATGAATTTGTCCGTTTGCGTGAAAATATTCGAGTCCTTTAAGTACTTCTCTTAAAACTGTTGCGATCGTCGCCTCGTCGAAGACTCCGTGTCGACAGTCTTCAGATTTGACCCTATGTTTGATTATGTCCAATAAAGATCCTAAATGTCAACGTTTTTGTTAAAAACAAAAATACCAATAAATACTAAATTTTATCATCATTTTGAGTAAGAGGTAAACATCATTTACCGCCACCAAGAAGTTTGATTATCAGCCAAAGCTCTTCTTTGACTACAAATGAAGTAAAATAAGTGACAACATTCTCGTGATTGCAGGCGGACATCGCCTGAATCTCTTTTAGCAGTTCGTCCATAGATGTGTTCCATTTTTCTAAGTTTATCTTTTTTATGGCGCACTTCTCTTTTCTTGGCTTACAGTAAGCGGTGTGAACAGCGGCTGTCGCGCCAACACCTGTCACATAAAACAACAATTTTGGTTTTTGAGCGCAATATTATGTTAATTCATAGTTTTTATAATTATAAAATATGATCTCAAGTAAATGTTTACTTGTTATTATAGCCTTCAAGACAAATAACAAGACATGAGAATAATTATAATTATCTAACTGTAAGACAAGGTCTCACTCAATAATTAAACTTATGTCTAAATTCCTGACCAAAGCGGAGCCAATCGTTTTTAATTACATAGAATATAAACTTGGAAACTAAATATATCATATTATTTAATCAAAAACAAGTTTTACATTTAAACATAACATAAAAACACATAAAAAGACATTCTGTCATTATATTAAAAAACACTTTTAAGTTCATTATTTAGGATTTGATTTGACTTAAACACAGTTCCACAAAATTAAATCATTAGATAAGCTCTAATTTATTATATATTTTAGAACTCGAGAGCTATAAATCAATTTTATCTAAAGATAATCCTTTAGTTTGTGATACTTTTCAACATTAAATCTCATTAAATAGCAGACAATTAACAAAAATAAATGTGGAGCTTATGTTATGCTTTCATTAGTTATTTTTGTTATTTTAATCAAATTTAATATCAAAGGCAATAAAATACAGTTAAAGACATATTAATGAAGAACTTTTTGCTCATTTTCTGTAATGAATATCAGAGACAACTCAAAGAGAGTTGGATTCAAACAAAAAAAAAGTCTGTATTCAAAGTTTGATAAGATTTGAAACTTTGAGAATTAAAAAAATAAATAAAGTAAAAAAAATGTTAAATAAAATGATGTCAGAGGTAAACCACTTTTTGAGGAAATTTTGGTCAAACTTATACTTAATTAGGAATTAACCAAAAAGTTTGCACTGTATTGAGAAAGAAAGTAATTACAAAAAATATTATATAAATAAAACTTATGTTATTAGAAGTGATTACAAAATAAGTGATTTTCTAGTCATTCAATTAATAGTGAAATCAAAATATTTTACTATAAATATAATTGACAACCATTTGAGTCATAATTTAGAAATAATACTAATTTCAATACAAAACGACCCATAAATTGAACGAATCCTACAATTTGTTTATTTATATGAATAACGGCCTAAATATT
>JAUJYT010000454.1:0-18892 GCA_033996565.1 Nanhermannia nana
TTGACATGTAAATTATTAATGAAAATGTCCCTCTATATCTCCATTAAAATACAAAATCGAGTAAATATTTAAGTGTTGATTATTTAACGATGAATTTAAATCTGTTTGTTCTTATTTGCCATCTTCAGAATATTCACAACAAACACTATATTTAAGCGAAAACGTCAATTTAAATATATTAAAATTAATACAGTATATCATATAAAGTACTTATTTTTCTTATACTGTTCTTACTTTCACTTTACTTAAAACTGAATTAACTTCACATAATGTGAAACTCATTTTAAAGTACAAAATCTCTAACACATGACTTCCCAATGATTATTGAAAAGATCCTTTCTTAAAGTCTTTATATAAAAGAAATTCAAAGCAACACCTGTTGTCTCAAAGGATTGAAAGAGTTTAATAATATCATTAATGCTATGAATAATTTTTCATGAGAAACGCATATATTTCTATTATTTAAATGCAAAATGTAATACAAAGTTCAAAAAGATCCATCAAAACGCATCATTAATTCGGGTTCAATCGGGTTAAACCCGATTTGGAAATTTTCTTCTCGGAGGGTTTAATCGGGTTAAACCCGAAAACCATATGCTTTAGTTTAATAAAACAAAAGACATAGAGATTACGATTAATTAAATAAAAATCCATCAGATAAAAGTCAATAATGCCTCTAAGTTTAACAATAACATTAATAGCCGTATACTTCACAGTTTTTTATCTTAATATTTATGTTCATTTAAATTAATGATTGAATTAAATTTCAAAATATAGAAATAATTAACTTCTAAGTTGATTCGCAAATTTGTTCGTCAATAAGAAGAATCGAATAAATAACGCAAAAGTCTGAAAAAAATTAATCAAAACAATAATTATATATTAATTTTTTAAATATAGTTCAGTTCTTATTGCTTTTAGGTGTGAGTCAAAAACCTATCTTTTAAGAGACAAATTATTTTAATTAAAAATTTTTAAGCAAAACATTCTTAAAAAGTTGATTTCCCGAAAATGCGAGACCTCTGTAAATAATGCTATAAATACTAACACTTTAAAAAGTATAAAAATTAAAATTAAAGTTACTTAAAAAATGAGAATTACATATATTTGATAGAAACTCTTATGAAATAATTTTTCGCAAACTTTTTGACCGTTTAGTAGTTTGTTTGTATTGTCCAGACGGGCATATGTTTGGCTAGTTTTGTATCAATTGATTTATTGTCCTAAATGTAATTCTTTTACTACAATCAATTCAAATAGACTGCAAACAAAATATATAACTCTTGAAAATGTAAATCAGAAATTCAATAGTTTGGGGAGACTATAGTTCATTGAATAGTATGTAAGACTGTTTTAAATCACTTCCTTGTCAGTAATCACGGACATTAAATTACGTTTTGTAAGTATTGATTATTGAGCATGAATTTGAATAATTCGTTACTATTATTAGTTAATAAAGAACTAATGTGTCGGTTATTGAATTACATGCGAAGTATTAACATCTAAAGCGATTGTTTGGATGAAAGCTCAATGTATTAGAATAATTGATGACAACCTTGTGGTGGGAGAAAAGGGTGAAAGTGTGTAAATGTTACGGTTATAGGTCACTGCCATCGCACAATTTCTATTATTTGTAAAAGTTATTGTGAGTCTTTCGCGCATTCAATACATTCAATATTATCACATCTGCTCCACATAACCAATTCATTCATATTAAGTTCCGAACAAATCCTTTAGAAATAGACAAACTTTGATCCTAATCTCACTTTTATTTAGTATTGAATGAGTGGCAGTGGTTTAAAGTGAAAGTTTGCGCTCAAAAACTTTTATATTCTGTTTTATGTATAGTTAACTGAATTTAAATAATATAAGTTATTCGGAGAAAAGTAAGTCAATTAAATTTTATTATTATGTAATTTTTTCGATTTTATGACCACTTATTTAAAATGCAATTTATTTTGTTTGCGCGAAATGTCGATAAAATGACTTGAATTTTGTTAAGTTCAAGATTATAGCTTTAATATAGGGGTAACTTATGTTACATATGTTATGTAACATAAACTTTGTTACCTATATTTTCAAATGTTATCATTTAATTAAATGTTAAATTAAATTTTAAGATATTTGCAGTTTATTTAATGATTTAAATTCCCCAAAAGAGATGATTTTAATAATTTAATAAAACAAATAATTAGTTTTCATTTTACAATTTATTCAATATTTTAATGTCAAAGTCAATTGAAATAATTATTTTTAGAAACCTTGCTTTGATTTAATCATTGTTTATAGATCACGTAAACTTAAATAAAAGAATTTTGATAATACGATGTGATACGGTGTACACAGAACTGTTTTACGATACATAACATTAAATTACTAACAGGTACATAATTTTCTACATTAAATAGTAAATTACTTCTAAAGACTAAGTTATAAAGACAACAATGAAAACCTATTAATTGTTAGAATTTTTAATCAAAAACCAAAAAAGATTTAAATCAAAAATCTTCGAGTGCTTCATAACTTCAATAAAGCAATACTTGGAATAAGGATTAAAGCCTATTAGAGATATAATGGGTAAAGATGAGGATCAGCCTAAGAATAACTCTATAGAACTAACAAATCAAAGAAATTATAGGCAAAACTCTTCAAATTATTCTCAATCGGGATCAAGTATTGGCTCAAATGAATCATCAAATACACAAATGGATAGTAGTGGTCAACAAACTTCACAAAATACTTATACTACAGGTATTGACAGATCAGAACATCCGAGAATACCTGTTGAAGTCGGAAACCCTGATTGTCCGGTATATATTTGATTAATCCATTGATAACACCCCATTGAATGCAATACGATTTGCTGTTTTTAGGTCCGAATCAGTTTTTTACAATGCAAAACATGAACCCGAATATGATTATCGTAAGGCCTCAACATTTGGACCCTATGTTAACAGATTTGGATCAACAACGTATCCAAACACCATCACATCCACATCATGGAAGTCATCATAACTTACTTCAGAACCATCAACACAATCATCGCAATGAACACAATCCAGACCACAACTAATACAAACAAAATTCGGACTCAAATAATAGCCAATGATTCCATTGAAAAATCTATAGAATTAAATGTAGAATAAATCCAATAGTTTTAGTATATTTTGGATAATTTATTAATATAAATGTTAAACAAAATGAAATGTTAATTGTGTATAAAGAATCAATAATAAGTAGCTTTTCCAACAGTGCCGAAATGGTAGGGACAGTACGGGAATCGCCTTCTGTGTCGAATGAAATTGCCATTCCTTGACATACAAATGTCCCGAAATAGAGTATTTTGTACTTTAGCAGAAGTTATTAAAAACTTATCAAATATATGACATATAAAATATAATTTCGTTTACTTAAAATTGTTAAACACAGAAAGGATTTATTTGAAAATATAAACTATACTTAAACAGATAGAAAAATCCTGTTTAATAAACCCTAACTATCATTAAATGATTAATTCATATAACATATAATGCAAACCTGATTATAGGCAAAACAGACGCCTTAACTATTTTACTGATGTCTACAAAACTAATGTCTCCAACACTATAACACAGTCGTTCTTATCCTGCTTTTGAGGACCGGTATTGGTGCCGACGGGTTATCAGAAGGACTGCGAAAAGGTTCTAAAAGATGTCTATTGAACAAAACTTCAAAGGGAATCGAGTGTTGGTTTCCATTTATTTATTAAATAATAAGTTGCTTTCAATTTAAATTTCAATAATTTATTAATTTGTGATCAAATTTGTATTAATGCTTGAGTATTCAGTCTATCAGATCTTTATCAGAACAAGTTTGCAAAAATTATATTCTAATTAATTCTAAAAAAGTTTTATTACTTAATGTTTAATAATAGCCTTTCAAATGCTTTACTATTACTGAAGTTGAACTCCTATTCAAGCTTTTGATTAAAATTCTCAAAAAGCCTTCGATTATACACTTTAGCACTTTTTTAGAGGATTTCCCATAGACTAGCCTTTAAGTGTAAAAATGGAAAGCTATATAATTTTGATGCCTTATACTTAAAAGAAACATAAAAATAATGAAAACATTTGACACCAGTTTTAATGAAAGAATTTTACAATTTATTAAAATGTATTTATTAAGTGATTGCTGTGAAATGAAGTGATAAAATCGTGACTAAGAAGTAGTTCTTATATCAAGTATTTTCATGAGATGACTATTATTTGTTTCAAAAACATTTAAAAACTTTAAATACAAAAAATTGATGGACAAAACAGTTAACCATAAGCCTCATCAGAAAATTTAGTTCTTTTAGGTCTAGTGTTAGGTATTTTCGTTTTTCTCGGAATATCTTCAATAGCGATGATTTCTAAATGATTTCCGTTTTCGTTCATCAGAGGTCTCAATACAGCTAAGGATTCAATCTTTTCTCTTTCATAAGATTTCTTCTTGATTTTGGATATAAAACAAATTAAGACTAAAACTCCAATCACTGAAAATATAACAATGATTGCGATCACAATCAGCACAAACATCCCTAATGAACATAAATAAACATGAGATGAGCCAAGAATTAGGTTATAATAATAGAACTATTATTACTTACAATTTAATTCAATAAGTTTTGGTTCATTTTTTTCTGTTTGGTTTAAGTTAATGTTAATTCTTTCTAAAGTGGATGCACTCGTATTTACAAAACTAACAATTTGTGACTTTGAGTAAAATTCTGATACAAATCGATTATAACTTCCAAAACCCCATTCGGCATAAAATGAATTATTGCAGTGAAAGAAGTCTTGAAATATTAATTTTGGTCTCAATTCCAGATTTGAAAATAGGTTTGTCTGAGTGGTGAACAAAATAGTGTTAAACAACTATTGAACAAAAATAAATTTATTAATGAAAACTTAATTTACCTCAAAATAATCTGCTTTAAAGGTATAAAAATAGTAATCTTTAAATATAAAAGCGTTGTCGTTATAATCAACGAAAGCAGCGCTTATATCAGTTGGAAAATTGTTATTAACAGAACTGATATTTTTAGGCCACCCATCCATGACTTCACTGTTTCTTAGGGCCCAAACTCTGTCATCTATAATTATGAGATAACTTTTGAACTCATTGCTGAAGAATTGGATCAAAAGTAAAAATATAAAAATTTTCAATTTAAATACTTTTAAAGATAATTAAGAATTCATTATCGATTGATCCTCTGTCCCAATACATGACGGCATTCATATCATTGGCATCATTGGAAAGTCCTTTATATGATTTGTTTATGTCTTCAACAATTGCGTCGAAACGAAAAGTATATCTTTTATTTCCTTTGAAAAATATTGGATATAAAGCCCAAGTAGTGAACGCGGCATCAATTGGAGGCTCTAATCCTTTAAACGTCTCACTTATAAGTTTTGCATTCTCTACAAGGGGTGGTTCACTATAGTTTCCAATTTCCCAATAATACTTTCCTCTGAATATTTTAATATTCAAACTGTTCTCTTCGAAACCCTCTTCTTTAATGATAGCATCAATGCCTCCCTGAAGACAGAGAGGTTGAGGGCATCCCATCCAAACTTGATTAAATCCGATAAACTTCCTCTCGTTATTTTGCTGTCCCTTTATTTTGTATTAAATTTAAATTTTTAATTAATTAAAATAGTTTTAGTTAAATAAATACAAAGAATATTATCTCTTTTTTTAGCCTCAAAAAAAGTAAAAAATAATAAAGAAAGTGAAGGAAACTAAAAAGTTTTATAAATGAGTTCAAATATAACTTTTTTCTGTTAAACTTCATTAATCAAGAATTCTTAAAAAATGTGTAAAGTAAACAAAACAAGTTCTGTTAATTAAAAAACTAAAGTTTAGTGAAATTATGAGTTTTTTCTTAGTATTTTTAATACATTTTTAGTATATAGAAAATGGTATTTTTTAATAATATATAATTTTTTAAACGAATTTTGAGTAATTGCACGAAAATCCTAAGGTATTCATTGACCTCTATAGTAAAGTACATCGAGTATGAAATAAAAGACTTACAGACATACTGAACAATGCTATTAAGTATAAAAACTTATAATAAAAAAGAGATAAATGCAAAAAAAATTAACTTTTTGGCGAATTAATCTATTGTTGTATTAAACTAATTAATTAATGTCACTCTTAAACTATAATAAACTGTCATTTTATTATCTCGAAGATGTTAAACAATTAAAAAAGCATTTAATATAATAAGAGAACAATAAGGGGTGAATATCTTCTATCAATTTCCGGTCCCATCATTAGCTTAATACAGACAGACATTAGTTTAAAACATTATTCATCGGAACATTAACCTGAGATAATGTCTCTTTCTTACGAATCATTAGGAATCTTAATATAGTATTTGATAAAAAAAAGTTAGTTTAACATAAAATAAGTTAAACATTTAGAATAGTTTTATTGTCATATCTTATGCAAACAAATCATATTAAGTCAATATTAATTCAATTATCTTAATAAGAAAATGTTTATCAATTAAAATCTGATTATAGATAACCTTTTATTTAGTTAATTAACAGACCTTTAGATAATAACAAGTGTTAACAAACTCATAATCAAGTGCAGACATATTCGTATATCTTGTTTGAAGCGCTTTGAAGTTATCATCAATTAATTTGGGATATCCGTCAGCAATGATTGGCAAATGATCCGAGGTTATGGTCAACACACGAGCGTATAATTGATTACTCGTCACATAAACTGTTCCATCATTTAACTTAACAATTGAGTCTATCGTTATATTTGGTTTATTATCACAATAAATAATCGGATCACTACTAACACAGACATTAATAAATAATAAGAAGAGCAACACATGAAAGATGATAAGAGTGATTATTAATTTCATTTTTTATTTAATTAAAAAAGTTTTTGAGCTATTAATTCATAAAATCAATATTTAATAAGAGGTTCAAAGCGCTTAAATTCCAATGAATGAACTTGTACTGACTCGTGAGCTGAGGAGAGCGCTGGGACTTAATTGCAAAAGCGAGTTATGCTGAGAAAACTTTTTCAGAATGCACTTCAAGGAAGTTTACTGACATGTTATTATTTTATATTATGGTCTCTTTGTTGGTCATGACAAAGCTATAATCATAGTCTGGGCTTCAACTCTAACTCGTAAATGCAGCCAACATTGGGTTTCTGGCAAACTAATCACCGCATGAGTGCTTCGCTGCTTTCATTATGTATTTTTTTGTCGAAATTGAAATTGTTATGCAATTTTTTAGTCGACGCCTCAATTTTATCGCTGTTACTGATACTGCTGATCATGAGAAGCTTCATTTTAATTAATTAACCAATAGATTCATTTAAGATATATTGAAATAAGTTTATGAAATCTCATTGAAATTCAGTCTCAAAGACTTGTTAATTAAGAAGTAATAAGAGTTTATTAAAGAAATTTATTTATTTATTAGAAGTTTTTCTACTTAGTAATGATATTGAATAGTAAATTAGTAGAGAAGGACGTCTAGTCTTAATTGGCGACAAATAAAATAAGTTTTTTAGTGTTTATTCAGTTTTTATATTCTTTGCTCGGAATTAGATTAGAGCTGTCTATTAGAAAAAAATTCTCACAAATATGTGATGACCGGTGATGATTACCAAGGCTTGCGTCAGACAACTTATTAATAAAAACTACTGAAGTATTTTTTTGGACTATAGAATACTTAAAATTGAACAAATTGTATGTCATTTGGGTTGATCACAATCTTTGTGTACAGTAACTTGAACTTTGAGGATATGTTCAAAATGTTAGCATTCTTTACATAAATCTTAATAATAATTTAATCTATAAGTTGACAAGAAGTCAAAAACTTCACTAAAATTCGGGACTTATTTATAGATTGTTATAGGAATTTATTTTTCTGTTAGGCTCCACTCAAATCCCCCAAAACCACACCTCCAAAGAAGCCATCAATCATTATATTTCTTGTTGTCTTTAGTATTGAAATTCTTTCAGTCAATGTCAATATAAAGTTGAATAATTGATTTTTAAAAATTATACTGCAATTGACACGAAAATGCATTTGTACTGTAATCTTAAGTAACTTATAATGAAAGTGTTCATTTCTACAATACTACATATATATCAATTATATAAATAGCTTATTTAGAGATATCTCCCGCAGTAGTAAACTTCAAAACGAACATTGATTATTCCCAATTCAACTTCTATTTCCCTTATGAACCATAATTGTAAACTATTGTTTAATAAGCATTAGGATAACCACTCAAGAACTTTATCTTAATTAATAAATTACTAAAGTTTTTCTATTAAATTATACTTTTATTGACAAAATGATGCAAAAATAATTTTAACAAAAGTTGAAGATAGCTGTTCCCCTCCGGCAGCAGTCCTGCCTTTGCAACTGAATCATACACCTAAGGAAAAACATGACATGCCAACTGTGCCCCATAAATATTTTTGGAATAGTCGATTAATGTATAATTTGTTCCCCTTCTTAGGTTTAAATATAAGGATTTCAAAATTTAATTACATTTATTACCAAAGTCTGACTAAGTTTTAAATAAATTTTCGTGACAATTATCGCTATTATCGTTAAAAAGGGTTTAAAGGGTTAAAAAGTAAGAAAATTGAATTTTAAGGTTAATAAGTGTGCGGTTTAATGATTTAATCCTGACCTAGAATTCGAAAATACTTTCGCATGTATTATATATCAAATATGACAATAATTGTGTGAAAATTAATTACAGGAAAATACGATTTACTTTATTTCAGAAAATATCTGCAGAATTGAGAAAAATTCCAAAAATGGTATGAAATCAGAACTGCATAAGAGCATTAAATTTTTCGGTGTATTGGTTTTTAGATATGTTACTTTACTTACTTAAGAAGACTTATAGGGTGTCTCACAGTTTCGTTTACAGTACATGCAAAAGTGTTTCATATTAATGCAGCGCATGCTTTACCTAAACTAGAAACAGCTTTTGAATAATTCTATAATAAGGTTATAATTCTTTGATTCAGTTGATAACATCTTAACTATCAATTTATTTCTTATGCCCGATGAAGATCTAAATATCAATCGAAAAGCTATTGCATTAATAAACTCTTAAACTTTTTTTTACTTATTAATGAGTTGAAATTTATTTAAATATAACTTTTGAATAATATTAAATTTTGCACATATTCAATATGTAACAGAAATACAGTATTCACATATTGTAAAGCTCGCGCTCAATAATAGAAACCCCGTATAAGAAATTATGAAAAACTTTAAAGAGTCAGTACGTGTTTCAACAATTTATGAGGGATTCCATAGAATTCATGAATTGAAATAAAGCTTTTCGAAAACCATTCGAAAATGTGATTCATTTGCTCATAATTCTTATTAATACTTAGAAAAAATGGGAAATACTTTAGAAAATGAGAGCCAACAGATCATTAAAGAATGTCGTATTTGTCATGAAAGCACTAAAACCAAAAGTATGATCAGTCCGTGTCATTGCAGTGGGTCTTTGAAATACGTTCACAAAAGTTGTTTGAGTCGATGGATGCAGAAAAGTGGTCATAGAATCCAATGCGAGATCTGTAGCGCTGATTATGATAAGAAGGCTGTAAACAGTGACACTTTCAGGAAGTTCTTAAGCGAAGCCAAGGAACTTGGCTTTTATGTATGGCTTGTGATTCGGATATTAAATCTTTTAGTTGTAGTCTTACATTCGGTTTTGTGCGTAACAGACGATTACAGCTATGCATACAAAATATTTTGGGTCTGTTTTATATTAATTCTTTCTATAATTTTGTCGTTTGCAATGGTGTGCCAACTAATTGAGCGCAAATTCAAACAATGGAAAGGGCGACAAATGGCTGATTGTGATCATAACTATGCTGAGTTCATAAAAGAAGCCAACTCTTCCTCATATTCAAAGCTGTTGGTTCTGATTGCTATAGATTTGTGTGCAGTCATGGCAATGATTTTATGGTTAACTAATGATTTCAGTTATTCGGTCCACAAGTTTTTGCTCTGTTTTATATTAATTTTTTCGGTGTTTTTGTTTTTTGCTGAGACCTGTTTTTGGCTTTGGCTCGAATTCAAACAATGGAAAAGCAGTCAAACAAATGTTGAAATTATAATTTAGATCTAATAAGAAATGAGTTCAATTTTCAAATCATTTTGTTTTATCTAAAGTTAAACATTGTTTTAAATATACTGATAGTTCATATTTATTTGTTTTATATGTTAATACCTGTAAAATAAATCTAAATTTTTCATATTTAAAATTTGAATAAAAAAAAGTTCATCCGAACAAAAAAAAATTCTTTGAAATGATGGTCATTAGATTCAAGTCAAGGATCAGGACAATCATCCGATGGTTTGTGAGTTGATTTGGTTTCTTATTTCTTTTAACAGTAACTTTTATATGTTTCATGTCTTAAGGCCTTACAGTTTAAATTAGTAAAAGTTAAGAAAAGCGCTTCCATTCCACTTCCACTGACTGTTATTTCACTTCCATTCCTGGATCAGTTTCATAAGTATCTCTTTATTTAATATTGAATCAAATGTATGGTAATATATATTTTACAATACCATTAAATTACTCGATTGCTATCCTTATATAGTAAACAAATGAGTTTAACGATGAAAAGTTTGTAAAAAAGTTACAAAAATTTATTTAATAATTATATTTTATTCTTGGATCGCATCAACACTTTGTCAAACTCTAATTAAAATAAAACTTCAGAAGTGTCCACATTATGCCCACCCAACAAATGGGAAATAGGCAGGGGTTATACATATTATACAATAGGAATAAGCGGGAAAATGTGTTCTGGGAGGGGGTAGTGGTCTAAAAAATCTTTTTTTGAGTGTGCATTATGTGGATCACAACTAATTGGTCTTATTATTAAATTAATTTAATTTAAAATAAATGCTTAGCTAATGAATAGCTATAGTCAGAAGTGTTATACAATAATTCATTAAAGTTTAGATTAATATAAAATTTTAAGAGAGACTTAATTTAAATCATTTGAGGGAAGACTAACACCAGAACTTATTCTGTTTTAATACCAAAACCTTTGTTAAGCAATTCTTCTCCAATATTCAAAGGCTGTGTACTTGAGCTTAAATCCCAGTTATCATCTGTTGCACCGGTATTACTATTAGTGGCACTCGATTTGGGACTCATATCAATCAATTCTATAAAATATTTGTCTTTCTTGCCGTTAACGACTCGAACCTCAACTAATTTAGCGTAAATTCCTTTCCATAACGCCATATGAGTCAACTCTTTAAATAAATCGATTGCGTCTTCACTCCATTCGATATTATTTTTAGGAACAATACCACTGAGAGAGCTTTCAATCGCTTGAAAGGGCAGACGTTTTAAGAGGTCGTCTTTCAAACAGCAGATCTGTTTGTATTGAAGAACTGCTTCGTCGCCATAATCTAAATAAAATACACCAACTTTTGACTCTTCCAGAGAATAGGGCTGTTCTTCAACACTAGTGATTCTGACTCTATACCAGTGCTCATCGAACTGATACGGCGCTGCCATTATGTCCCCCACTTTGATAGCGTTTGGCTTAAAACAAATTCTATTCTCTTCTTTTTCATAGAAATCTGTGGTTTCGTCCATCAATTGATCCAATTGTACGCCTTTATGACCCGTTAATTGTATATAAAACTCGTTCGGACTCTTGACGGCTGAGACAAACACTTCAATCAATTGATTTTCATTATTTGGCTCCAATTTTGCAAAATAGTTATCCAAATCCAACTCTGGATCAGAAGTGTCTTCTATTGCAATGAGACCCGCATTTTTGAGTCTATTCTGCATTGAATTATGAGATCTGTTTTGATTAAACCTTTCGTTTTTCTCTATTTCTGCGTCTATGAGACGGCGCGCTTCTGCCAACTGCTCGACTGTACCAGTGATTGATATGGCACTCAACACATCCTTTCTATTATTTGTCTTCTGAACCGTAATCTTAGCGCCAGATCTATCGCATAAATACCTAATGTTATCGCCATTTCGCCCTATAATACAACCGATGGCTTGAGTGGGGACTAAAAACTTTTTTGTACTGATGAGCGCCTGTTCGGCAATAATCTCATTAATAGCCATTTCAGCCTTTGCTGTATTTTCTGGCAATCCTTTAATCACAAGATGTCTGGAGTTATCGCTCGCATTATTAGTATTATTGGTACCATTGTTTTGACTGTAATTATCTTCAAATTGAATTCTAGTCTTCGTCTCATTTTGTATTTTCTTGATCTGTTCGCCTCCGCGTCCTATCACTGCTCCCACACATTCGTGAGGCACTCGAATAGTGACCACTGACTGGTGGGCTTTTATGACCCGATTCTTCTGCTGATCGGGATATAAGTCTTCGTTGTCTTTAAATAGTAAGTAAAGCGAAACTCCAGAGACAGCGACTCCTAAACCAATGCCTGCACTCAATAATAGTCTTTTACTGATTGTGTCCATTGTTTTGATTTGTTTTATAACTATTTCATTAGTTATTTCATTGATTTTAATGAAAAACAAACCAAACTTTTCTATTTGTTTATAATTTTCTATTATTTATGTAAAAATGCGACTTTTAATTCACTTTATAATCAAAATATTTTTCGTTTTTGAGTAAAAATTTTAGTTATGTTTTTACATCAATAATGTCTTGAGTTTTGTTTTAAATTTTGTATTTTAATCATTCATTTCTTGTTCAGAGTTTATATTTTATTTTGACGTTAGTTATGATTATTTTGTATTACTCTTAAAAAAAATATTTTTAAGTGCAAAAGAAATGCTTGTTTTGAGGCCTCGTTATTATGAATGAATGTCTTGTTATATGTTTTATATATTAATAATTTATTTGATTTAATATCTCTATGACAGCAATAAACCCATGCTTTATCTATTAAAGTGTCAATTAATACAGTAAACACCCGTTAAAAGTAATTAGCGGTAAAATCAAACGATTTAATAAATTAATAGCTGATTATAATATAAAATTAGTTTTTATTAAATAAAAGATATTCTCATAAAAATTGTTTATAACAACAATTATTTCAACGAAATATATTTATCTGCAAAATAAGTGCATAATAACAGCTTAAGAGATATAATTTAAAAGTTATTTTAAATGCTTTGTAACAAACATTTTCTGTTAAATTAAAGTTAAATGAATTTTTACGGCTTAAACATTACTAATATGTTAAATATTGTTTGATTTTAATTAATTTAATGCAGTTTTCAAGTCAAAAGTCACGATAAACTGCTAAACATAGTATATGACAAATGAATTTGAAAATTATCCTAAGCTTTAAATTATAGCTATAAAGCAGTGAATCAAAATGTTTTCCATTGGAAGTGGAATTAAAAAATAAGTTATATGTGAATTGGAATACAATTCCACTTTAAATATCCTTAATTACAAGTCTAAAGGTTATACTTAACACATAAATTGCATTTCAATAGATTTGAATAAAACAAAGTTCTGAACTTAAATGAATTGAAAACTCACACATAAACACAAAAATTGAAAAAAACTAGCGATTAAGTGACAGAAAACTAATAAATATGTCTTTTGACGTGAATTAATATTTATTTAACTATTTTATAACTAAAGGCAAGGATTTTCTCACTAAAGAAGTGAACTTTTGTCAATCAGTTTTAATTCCATGACATATTTAGTTATATTTTAAATTGTATTATAACTTAATAATAAGGAATAATTTATATAATGATATATTAAAACACAATTAGTCTTATATTCACATTTGGTTTTCATTGGATTACTTTTATTAAAAGTAAGTCAGACTAATAGACAATATAAAAGGCATTGAATTACTTATAATTAAGTCGATATTAACCTATAATACTATTTATTCATATTTTAATGAATTTGCAATAAATTAAAGGATTTAATAAATAAAAACCAGTTCTTATAAACACCAAACTTGACCTATAATTCTAAAAATTTATATCTTTTCAAAGTCTTCATAAAGTTTTAAAACTATTTCAAAACTTTTTAAATGAATATAAAATAAAAGCGAAATCTAGTGAACAAACTATTAAACAAAACTCACGTGTTTTTAAGTATTGATTGTGTTTCCATAGGTTTAAAGTGACTTCAACTCAATTTTGATCAGTTTTACAATAACTGTCACTTAAATTAGTTTTGAGACAACACTTAACGTGTTATCGTAAAACAGAATCATTTAAAGTGAGCTTTAATTGTCTTAATTGTAAATCATATAAAAGTGAAGACAATAAGAATTAAGCCACAAATCAATTGAATGACAAATAATTGTGAACTCATTCGCAATGAATTCATCGAAGAAGAAGTCAATGACTCCTAAAGTGATTCAATTCAATGAAATCCTTATTATTAAAGATATGAATGAGAAGAGAAAATCATTAAACGATTTAATAACTCATATATTATCTGACATTTGTGTGAAAACAAATTGTCATAATTTCTCTCAATTATTACAAGACTTGACATCAAATTTGGTTCATTTTATGAGTTGTGACGACTCTATCGATAAACTGATCTCTGGTTTCGATTGGACTCAAACTAATGACAACACAATAGTCAACTGTTTTTCACAATTAATCTCAGAATTAATAAATTTAAAGCCTTTTAAATGCGTTCAGATCTTAGAGAATATAATAATTCCTAAGTTTGAAGGTTTGGCACAATTTAAAAACGAGAGAGAAATCAGTTCTCAAGAGATAGTTATTTTCGATAAAATTCATTCACTTTTATCGCAAATAAAAATCGCAAACTTTGAGTCTATTCTGTTAAGAAGTGTCGAAAAGAAGTATCCATTGAGTCATAAGTTGACAATTCATAGGCATTCTTGTTATGTCTATAATTTGCTTCAATTATACCATTATCTCAATTGCGATAATAGAGAAAAACTGATGGCTTTTTTGTGGGACAAACTGTTGTCCATTGACTCGGAGTTAACGCAGCCGAAGATGAATGTCGATCAGGAAGTGTTTAATATCGATGATTGCGATCACATAAACAGCAATCATAACATCCAATTACTCGATCACTCCATGGAACTGATCCTCAAGTTTATCGATAATAAGACAGTTGACTCAACTTCTGAAGAAAGTCTACAATTGTTTCAATTGTTTGGGTTATTGTTTAATAAGATTGTATTAAACGCTGAAAACTGTTATCACTTACAGTACATTATGTTTTACTTTTGTTCAATTTCTAAACGATTTTGCGATGAATTCATACAAAATCTTTGGAAAATAGGTTTAAGTAATGATTTGACGCTTAATACGAGAGAGAAAGCGCTTTATTTTATAAGTTCTTTACTAAAAAACGGCAAATACGTCACTATCAGTAATGTGATCCCTTTCATGGACATGACTTCGCGACAGATTCACTCTTATATTGATTCAAACGATACACAAAAAGATGTGTTTACATCCGATGACACCATATTCTATGTTTTGTGTCAGATATTATTTGAGATATTCTGTTGGTTTCACACAGAATTCGATAATTCAAACCTAAAGCGCATAAAAATCATGAATTTTCAGCGAATAATTAAATGCAATTTAAATCCATTGAGTTTTTGTAGTCGTGATATTGAGTTAAAATTTATTCTTCTGGCGAAACACTACCAAATCGGTTACTGTTCACTCAATCTCATGAAAGATGACGAACGTGTTCACAGATTTCCTTTCGAGCATTTGAATGGTTTTGATGGCTTTGGATCTTATTTTTTGCCCAAATCTTACACCAAAATAGAGCCCATTTGTAAGCACTCTATGAGTGGACACAACAACTCAATGAACGAAATGGAAAGAATGAATCGCTATAATAGTGATGAAAGCGATAATATGATCGGTTCTTACAAATTAAGTTATTCGCCATCAAAGACTCTTTTGTATAATTTGTTGAGCGATTCCTCGGCTAACGAACAAATGGATTTCGAATAATACCATCAGAACTGCATTTTTATTAGTCAACTCATAAATTATTATTTTATTATAAATTAATCTTTTTATTGACTATTATTTAAACACTATTTATAATTTGATTTAACAATAAATTTAAAAAAGTTTACAATTTATTATGAATATTAAGCATTTATTTAAAACTTATACTGTATTTAAGAATTACTGTAAATGACTTAAACTTATGTTATAAACAGATTACAGACACCTTTCGGTTGTATAATATTTACTGTATTTTAAAAATAAATTGTATTTAAAAATTCACATTCTTTTAAGCCTTTGTTGATTACCAGTCCTCCTATACTCTGCCCTTTCTTTCAAATACCTTTCCGTACATTCATTAACAAACACTTGATTGTTATACCAGTCTGTGAGACACTGTTTGAGTCTATTGTTCTCATTTCTACACTTAATTACCATAAGAAATGATGAACTTTTACAGCAGTTTTGAAACTCTATAAAAACAAATGAATCAAAAGTTAACAAAAAAGAGTGTTATAAAATTAATTTTTGTCACAACTAAATCAAAAAGTGATACCATTCACAAATTCACTGCATTTCTCGGTTTTAGTGATTTCGCGAATCATTTTCGGAATTATGATCTCTTTTTCCACTTTACGTAAAGTCCTGTCATTCGGATCTCCTTTTTGTGAATTAAAATCAATTTATTATTTATTTTAATAGAGTTATGATTTAAATGCAAAATACTATACAATCAGTCAGTCATGTGTTTAATTCAATGAATACCTAATCCTTTTGGACCCAAAGCTTGTCTTTGTGGTAAAACTGTTGATTCAGTCGAACTCATCATTTAATATGATTTATATGTACTTAATATTAATTATAGACTTAATTTATTACTCAATTAAGTGAAACTAAATTTAAGTCAAAGTTTGTTTATTTACGTAAATAACGTGTCGTACAGTTTAGGTCACATATAAACAACTCATAGGATTGAATGCGAGATAAATATAAGATAACAATATGTGAAATAATAACTGAACGTAATTTATATACAGTTTCTTGCAATACATGTGAAAGCATTGCATTCATTCAAAGTTTATTTTCGACTTAATTTACAAATTAATTAAAAAATATTAAATATTTTAATTTATTAGTAAAATATGGCTTTCGGTGATATACCTGTGGCCCCGAAGAGCAAGTCTGGAAGTATTGTCTTCACAATTAAGTCCTTATATTACGATCCGTTCAAATGGTATCAAATGTTTATAGATTTTTAAAATCAATTCAAACACCAATTAATTAATTAACTTATTGTTTGATTTAATCAATTGATAGGCAATTAGTCAAGAGTTGGGCTTTTTTTGTGGGCGGAGTTGTCATCGCCAGAGAGTTGGTTGCAATTGATTTGTCGGGAAATTCGGTCCCAAATATCTAATTTTAATTTAGTTTATGTTTGGCTTTAGTTTTGTTCAAAAATTTAGTGATTTTCTTAATCAAAGAACTCATTAATTAAATTAATTCAAATTTAATTTCTTTTTGTAAAATAAATAATTCAATGAATCATTAAATTGATGTCAAACTAATGTTTGATTAATTTAATACTTTATTAAATATGAGATAAGTTTTTGACTCTTTATTACCTAATCTTGAGTTTAAACAGTCTTTAAGTCTATAATTCAGATAATTATCTTATAATCAAAAAATGAATGTTAAACAGTTGCATAAAAAGTAATTTCAGATGAAATTTTGAGCAAATAATGTTTAAAGTAAACAATTATTTGGATTAAAATTCAACTATTATTTAATAATAAGTTTTTGTTAGTTTATTGACTCATATGTTTGCGATTTTGTGTTTATCAGAACAAAATGTAATTCATTCCAGAATTTGTCAAATCTTTCTGTTTGAACAATAGATCAAAAATAAATAAATAATAATAATTCACTACCGATAAGAAAGCAAAATATTGTTTATAAATTCGCAGAAAATTCTTATTTTTTTGTTACTTTTGTTGTACTTTCGGTAGTGTTTCGATTCTATTGAAGTATTCAAACAATTAAAATGTTTAAAACAGTTTTAATTATATATTTTTCAATACTTTTAATTTTAAATTTTGGGGAATTTGAGACCAGAATTAATTTAATTAAACGGTCTGCAGAATCACCAAAAAGTGTTACCCAACACAGCAAAAGAAATTTAAGTAAAGGTAATAAACTTAAGTTCATTTTTTAGGTAATTAAAAGATTCCAATGAAGTGTTGTACGAAAGCAGTGATGAGAAACATATCCAGAATTAAGAGATGAACTTTTATTTGCCTTATTCTTGTGATTTTCTTTTTAAGCCTATTTAACCACAGAAACAAATAAATTTTTCAATAAAGATGGAAATAGATTTTCCAAATTCAATGTCTCTCAGAATGCAAAGAATGGTCGCTCAAAATCATGTCATTCCTGTTCAAAAGAGTCAGCACATGAACCAGGAACAGATACTTATACATCAGGAACATATACGTCTACATCAGAAACTGAACTCAATTTCACTTTTGATAATAAAGATATGATGTGATTTGTCATATATTGTAATTGTATAGTATTGTATTGTATTGTATAGTAATTTAAATATTTAAGTTAAACTAATTATGACTTAAAATCTATTCTAATAAGTTTGTCTCATATTAAAGATTTTAAGAATTAAGATCCAATTCTTTTCTTATTTACAAAAATACAAACTAAAACTTTTTAATAAGTTATAAATAGTGATTATTGTTCATGTTTAACATTTAAGTTCATAAATGTATTTTACAATTAATTTTAAATTTAAATTTACATTATATATGATTGTTATTTGTTTTGTTTATAATTGTTTTATTGTTTATTTAGATTTTCTAAATTTTGACAAATGCACTAATATTTT
>JAUJYT010000455.1:0-18881 GCA_033996565.1 Nanhermannia nana
TATGATAGAAATTATTTCTAAAATTAGTAGTTTTTTTAGTTTTTAATTTCTGCTAATATGTTGTTGGTCAACAAATTGTCTGCGAATAGATAGGGCGAGTTTTTATGTAATTTGTTTGTATTAATTTTTTGTTTTTCGATATTATTAAGATTTGCGGTGAAAAGACTTTTAAGACAATAAGAGATGAAATTTCTGGAAAAATTATAGAAATCCGAAATCACATGACCAATGAGTTGATTCGCGCCACTCGTGAACGACTGTACGACCTCTTGTTCTGTCATTCGGCTGAAGACGACTCAGTTGACGACAACTTTATTCAAGATTTTTTACTTACGTTTAGACTTTGGGCAACTCATGATGTCAGCGACAGAGCAGACGACACGTGTGTCAGAGAATTGATGTCAAGAATTGTGCAAAACGTCAAAAAAGAGAAAAATTTAGAAAAAAATTTAAAAATTGTTTTGCAGTGGATTTCAAATCATTTTCAAGACTTTGAAAATAATAAAAATCTTTTGAAAGACTTTGAATTGAACTTAAAGTCAAAACTACACAAAAAACTGTTTTATATGTCTCTGTCCTCCAAATCACGTGAACGACACGTGACTCTCACGAGAAGTGATCGGTCGGCGGCTCTGCCGTTCACACTCATCGGCGGCTATGAATGCAGTTGTCGTCTATTCATAAGCGACGTGTCGGACGACTGCGAGGCAGATATTGCACGCGGCGATCGACTCATTTGTATAAATGGTATCGACTGTCATGTGATGGAAGTGTCGCGTGCTTTAGATTTATGCAAATCATGTACTCATTTGTCGCTGACTTTAAAATTTGACCCAAATTTATACCAATCACTAATTGACGGTTTGTTTTCATTGTTTTAATAGTTATTTAATAGTCTTTTATATGTTTTGTATTTCAATTTCAGGTCAAATCACAAGAAATAGTGAAACAAAACGTCATTTCAGTGCAACTGAATTGAAATCAACGACAGTGACGACGACTGCGCCGTCGCCTCTAAAGCCCTCACAACAGTTGTCTTCGCAGTCGTTGATGTCGTCAAACAGTTGTAATAATAATAATAATTGGAAACAAAAAGTGCGGCAAATTGTGCAAAACGTGACCACAAATAACAAGTTGTCTTCGCTTAACAATAACCCCATCGTCGTTAACAACACCACAACTGCGGCGCCGATCGCGACCGCAGAGACACCTGAAGTCATCAAAATATACTACGACTCAGACTTTCGGTATTTGCCGATTCATGTGACCACTACTGCGCGGGAATGCATTCAATTGGCGTTAATTGAGTTCCAGTTAAACACGTGTTACTCATCACGAGATTTTGCTTTATATGAGTATAAACTGATCGACAAAATAAGTTTCACTTCAGCCGTAAAACGGATTTCAGATAATTATCAAAATTTAGCCAAAAATTTATCACTTAATGCGAGAATTTATTTGAAGTGCATTTCAGCCGGAAATCAACTCAACGAACAGGAAATCACACGTGAAATTACACGTGAATCTCATGTGAACTCATTGTTAACTTTAGACAGTGAATCGATTGCACGTGAATTGACTGCCCGTGACTTTGAATTGTTTCGACGAATTGAAAGCCAACAATTTATTTATGATTTAATTGAGAAAAAAGTCAAAGAATTGAAAGAGTTTGAGTTAAAAACTAATGAAGAGATGTTTTGGACTATAAATCAAATATTGAAGCAAAAATCTGAGAAAAAACGGTTAAAAACTATTAAACAATTGATACGAATAGCGTTAATTTGTAAGCAAATGAATAATTTTAATTCACTTTTTGCTATACTCTCGGGGTTAAGTCATTTATCAATTGAAAGATTAAAGAATTTATGGGAAAAAATACCACAAAAATCGATGAAATTATTGCAAAATTTACAGCAACTAATGGATCCCTCAAAAAATTTTTATAATTTTCGTCAAAAATTGCGTGAAATAAATTCACGCGATATTTACGAACCTATAATACCGTTTTTTCCTCTCGTCAAAAAAGATCTGAGTTTTATATTTCTCGCCAATCAAACATTTATTTCAAGTGAAGATCACGTCATTCTCATTAATTGGGAAAAAATGAAACTTTTGTCACAAAAAATACGAGAAATACAACAAATGATGAACTCTTTTAATGACTTGAACGCAAATCACGTCAATATTAATTATAAGAAAATTTGGGAAAAACAGCGAATGAAAAAACGCGTGCAGTGAGTGTTGTATTGCTTTTAACACTACTTATCATTATATTTAATACTATTTTTTCATCAATTTTTAGGCATTTTTTAGACCAAAGTTTTTCGGAAATCATTTGCGACGAAAACGTATTGTTTGAGAAAAGCCTTGAATGCGAACCCACACAAACATCGACAACGACGGGCGCACTCATGACCCGGTCGTCTGTCAGCGCCTCATCAGTCGCGTCCTCACAACTGTCGAACGCGTCCTCCAACACATCCAACGCGCACAACAGTCATCACGTGATGCCATCGCCGACGCCGTCCTCACACTCTTCCTCTCCCTCACTATCGTCGTCGACAACGAACTCATCAGACATGCAGTCGTCGTCACAGCAAAGACTGCGCCTCAGGTTCGGCGTCAGAGATGACAACGGCTTAAGAAAGTTGTTGGCGTTGAGCGACAATTGCGTGGCCATAACAACGAATCATAATCACAATAACAATAGTTTTGCCACAAATTCACACATTTTTTTGCCTCAAAATCGCGTCGCAGTCGTGGCCAATACTGCATCCAAATCATTACCACAGGAGTCGTCGTCAGTAACCTCTTTGCGACGTTTGGAACAATTACAACAATTGTCCCGATTTAGGGAACAATTGATTCCGTGTTCAGCACAAAGACTATTAACTTCTCGTCCATTACTTCCATCTTATGATCAAACCATTGAAAGAATGAAAAAGAAATGCAAAGAAAGCGAAGAGAATATCGTTTAAATACACAACCAATAGATGTCAGCATTTGTTACATAACTTTTATATTAAAGAATTTCTATTTTAAGAAAACTTTTCTATTTTTAAAATATTTTTATAAATATTTTCTTTTAATGTAAACAAAGAATACATTCAAAGGAATTGTTCGCTTAAAATGAGGTAAAATTTGATTTGTTTTAAATATTAAGTTATTTTTTGATTTTTAGGAAAAAACCATTTTTTACAATTTTTTTTACACCAAAACTATTGACTAAAAACGTTTTTATATAAGAAATGAATAAAAAGACTTATGAATAAAACAGAATATTCTTGTTCTCGGAAAGTAAACAAAATTTAGCGGAATTTATGCGCGAATTGAGTCCAATGAGAACGCGTGAGTTTTGGCACCAATTTCTACAAAACGTATGTATTTTTTTGGCACGTGTTTCGCGCGTGCGTTCACTTCCACCAAAATATTTATTTTTGGAAAGTTTTATGACTTTTGAAACACTGTTTGTCAGCAAAACGTTTCGTCATTTGAAACAAAAATGTCTGCGACGACAACAACGACTGCAATGTCAACCGAGGTGACGACCGATTGTAACCCCGTTTTCGGCACATATTCGGACCCGAACTCGGGTCAAACCATCTCTGATCAGGTATTTATACATCTCGTAGTCACTGCACATATGTATCGCATTGTATTTCAGGTAACGCTTTGTCGAGAAATTGCTAAACAGTTGGTTTGCGACCAAATGAACGACAAATCAAAAGGTTTTTTCTTTGATACAGAATTTTTGTTTTGCATGAAAACTAATTTTATGTAAAAACATGAAAAGGACGTCAAATGTTTGAGCGAAGAGTTCAAAAGTCTTCCAAATGGGTGACAACGACTACGACGGCCACTGACGACGACAATAACAATGTGGTCGAAGACAGCGAAGATTTTCATGAAAGAACTATTTCTGAAGGTTTTCAACACTCCTTTCATTAATAAATATTTTTGAACTCATTTTTTTAATTGTATTTAAAGGACCGCCAAATTTGAGACTAGTTTTGGACCCGAGACATGTGCAGGTAATGGAATACAATGCAAATAATATGCAAATAATATGCAAAGTATATTTCAAAAGGATATAAATTCACTGGATTTCGAGTCAAACGAACAAACGATGAATGAGAAGAAATCACGTGATAATTGCCTTAATATTGTTAAGGATTTGACTTCACCTCAAAGTATAGCAAAAGATTAAAACATTAAAACACTAAAACATTAAAACATAAAATAAAATACGTTATAATAGAGAATTATTTATGACAGTAAATAAAGGCAATGCATTGTTCGCAAAAAGAGCTTTAAAGTCCAGTGAATGGATTGTCGCGGAATCGGTCGTCGACGCTGTGGTTGAGGCCGCGCGTGACAAATGCTTACAACAGACGACACAACAACCGGACGAAGAGTGGACGCCGATGGACGTGAGCGACGATCGAGTGTTGTTGAGCGACATTGGTATTGGTGGTCAACAGCACTACTCTTTACTAAAATATAGTGAAAATATAGCAGTATTTTACCCAAAATATAGAGATTTTAACGCAAAAGCGAAACCTTTTTGCAGAAGATATTAAAAAGTGTAAAGAATTTGTTGTCATTTGTTTTGTGAATAAAAAAAAGTTCTTATGTTTTACGCATTGAAGCGAATCCTCCTTTCATTCAATTGTAAAATGCCTTAAAGGCAAAAAGGAAGCGCAATAACGGCTGTTGTCTGTCTATAGTATAGTAATGTAGCATGCTGAATAGACTACTATTGCTACTGCAATGCAATGCATAAGAACAGGTGGAAAGCGAGATCAGGTCTAATTAGACGGCGTCAACGGATGTGACGTTTTCAACCAATCATTGCTTTCCTTTGAATGCAATTGTTTTGTAAAACAATTTTTCGTTTTTATTATTCTTTTCAATACACACGTGAAAGACGTCGCGAACGACAAGACAACAGACAGACGTTACGACAGAGTTATGAACGAAACGCAGTCCGAATCACATTTTCATCATTCGTATGAATTGTTGGGAAATCACGCGCTTCTCACGCAGTCCAATGATCACGAGCTGAGTCACGAGAGACTCACGAACGTCTCGAACAACACTTTTTCGTCAATAAATACAACGCAAACGACACAACACTCGACGCATTCCTCGAAAAAGAAACGTAAGAAAAAGCTTTTTATATGTGTATTGCTTTAAGATTTAGCTTGCATAATATTTTTAGCTTGCATAATTTTTTTTAGTTTTAAGTTTAACTTATATAAAGAGAAAATAATCCTCTGCTTTTTGTAAACCATTTGTTAATCGATTTATTCATTAATTAATGGAAAAAATTAATTAAAAATTTATATCAAATTCTATGGAAACCAAAGCAATGAAAACACAAAAGCCGTGAATCGCGAGACATATGGAATGCGAGTTTCAATGCATTGAACTTTTGTTTTGAGTGAAAAGTCACGCGTCAATTGAGAACCAATCAGAAGCGCGTTTCCGGTCCACAATCGGACGCATTTCCGGCGCTCATCTCTCTCGCGACGCGTGCTCTCTTGTGATGCGCGTGCGTTCCTCTTCAGTGCGCATCTGATTGGATGAGTGAACAGAACACGCGCGGAACGCGTTCAAAGCTTACAATATTTGACCAAAAATTTTAGTCCTTTTGAGTGTAAAATAGTGTTAAGTATAAGAAAAAGCAATGGATTTAAGTCTTTATAGATATAACGCTTCAATGATGGAATATTACTCTTGTACGTTTTGAATGTGCCTAGCTCGCATATAGTTATAGTAAACTTTTGTATAGTGGTGAATTTATTCAAAAATGAGTTAATTGTCTTCTTACAGGTCACGGTGGAGTCAATCAGTTGGGCGGCGTATTCGTCAATGGACGGCCGTTGCCCGATGTGGTTCGGTCGCGCATTGTAGAGCTCGCACATCAAGGAGTCAGGCCGTGCGACATTTCGCGACAGTTGCGCGTGAGTCACGGATGCGTGAGCAAAATCCTCGGCAGGTACGTGTATAGTGTGTGTTGTACTGCTCGTGACGCTGATGCTATTGGTGTCACGTGTTGTTTTGGTCGTTTCAAGTGAACGCTTGACACGTGAAACGGAACGATGCGTTCGAGTGCTTTCAATGCACGCGACGATCAGTGCATTCATTGCTGGCCATCAGTTCTCTGTTTGAAATCTTTCAAAACAGAACCATTTTTAAAGCCAAATATTTTTCTGATTTTAATAAAAATTTTTAACTAATATTTACCGAATAATTATAAGAATTATAATCAGTAATAAAAAGAAAGAGTTTTATAGCTTTCGCGTCAACTATAGGTTCACTTTAAGTGGTGTTTGTTTTGTATAACATTACACTTGAAATATAGGTTCAAATTCTCTCTCAATCGTAGATATTATGAAACGGGAAGTATTAAACCGGGAGTTATCGGCGGCTCTAAACCCAAAGTGGCGACGCCACGTGTGGTCGACGCGATCGCCAACTATAAGAAGTCGAACCCGACTATGTTCGCGTGGGAAATACGGGATCGACTTCTGTCGGACGGCATTTGCGACTCAGACAACATTCCGTCCGTGTCGTCCATTAACCGCATTGTTCGCAATAAAGCCGCCGAAAAGGCTAAACATGTGCACCATTCGAACCAATCCAGTGGTCAACAGCAGCATAACAGTAGTGGTCAGACTTCATTACAAACGACACCCACCACTACAAAGTCCGAAAACCAGACGTCTGTGATTGTGAATCAGTCGTCACAACAGTCGCAACAGTTGTACTCAATTAACGGGATTTTAGGCATTAATTCGAGTCAAAACTCAGACCAAACTACTGACCAAAAACAGAACAATAGAATAGTTTTGAATAAAAGAAGTGAAGAAAATAATAATAATTCTGGTAATCATTCAAAAGTGCTTTAAAGTGTTTTTTGTGTTTTAAGTGAAAAGTGTTTTCTTTATTACAACAGAATCTCATTCAACATCTCATTCGCCGACCACCACATCCACAACATCAGAGACGACGACTGCAAAGCACCCGTCGTTCGCCACTTCGCAGTCCACGGAATACTGGACTCAAAGTCAAACTCAACTCAATTCATACACAACAAGTCAAACACAACAACAGCAACAACCGGACGGTACGACAGGACAACCTCAACACGACACAAATCCACACTACGAGACGACAACACTATATACACCACCAATAGGTTTGTCTTTTAATTGTTTTAGTACTTTAAATGCATGTAATTGTGGGTAAAAGTGGTGGCGGTTTTCAAAGCAATACTGATATCAAATAAATCTAAACAAACAGTGGGTTTAAATGCGTTAACCTCTGACCCCAACATCACATATCACGAGTTGGACAAAGTGTCGGCTCAAGACTTCTTTTACGGTTCGAGTCAGGGCTCGAACTCCGCCACCACTTCTTCTCAAAATCAAGCTTACGGTAAAAGAGATGAAGAACTGTATAAAAAGCAGAGAAATGAAAATGTCAAAATTTTGCAAGCTAAATTTTGCAAGCTAAATTAAGCTAATATAGGGAACATCTTTTTAAAGCAATTCTTTAAGTTTTAGGTAATTTGAATAATTCATCACAAATTAACTATGAATTATGAATCAAAAGCAACTATTCAAAATTTAACATTCTTAATTTAACATTCATAATTTAACATCCATAATTTTGTAAAGAATTATTGAATGTTGAAAAATACTTGAGGAATAATCAAAAATGCTCATTACTTATCAAAAGCTTACAGGGTTACTTAAAAGATTTACGCTATTTTAGCTTATTTTGACATTTTTGGTTTCTCTGATAATAAGCGTTGTTATAATACTCTATAAAACTGTATAACACTCGTGTATGTCGTCGACAGGCTCGACAGCGACGGGCGATTATTACGCGGCAGCTGCTTATCATCACGCGGCACAATATTACGCGACTCCCAATTACGGCACAAATTATGGACAGATCGGCGCTCAGTCGTCGACACCTGTCGTGCCGTCGAATCAAACGATAATCAGTGAGTTTTTGTCATATACTTTACTTTATGTATTACATTATATACTGTACTATACTATAGTGTTATATATAATACTGTTATATATCTCTTGTGTCTCTCTTTTAGACCCTTATTATTACAGCGCTGTTAATGTGGCGGCGATTCAAAGAACGAGCGCTTCACCGCCGGGAAACACGCGCACCACAGTCACGCTCTAATCGGGTGAAGAAATTGATTCCAAAAAAGAAAAACCAAAGATTTTTTGACGTTATTTATAAATAAATTATTATATCTTTTGATCTCTTATTAAAAGTACTTTTGATTTAAACCTATATTTTGTGCAATACTTTTGAGTTCACACTGAAGTCAAGTCAAAGCTTTTTTTTGTGCACTTTTTTGTCGCTTCCTTTCGATCGACAGGAAATTCCCACCTCTTCTTCGTGTGAACTCATGCGCGACAACAATATAATCACTTTTTGTTGTCATTCGTTTTCGACTTTTTTTCACATTTTTTTCCATTTTTTTAAACTCAAAAACTCTTTATTTTTCTCAAAAATAATGTTTGAATTTGTGGTCATTTTTGGCGAAAATTTTATCAAAAGTTTTGTGCGATATTTGAGTTCAAAATAACCGGAAATTCAAACCAATTATAAGTCATTTAAAAGTAAAGCACAGAAAAAGTCATTAAAAACTCATTTTTTACACAAATTTCACACAAAAGTAAAAGAAAACAAAAGGAAATCATTATTAAAAATATAATTAATTTCCGGCAAAAAAATGTCTTAAACTTGACCTCAATTTTGACAAAAAAAAACTTGAATTTTATTTCAACAAAAATTTACAATATTTTTATATATAAAAGGAAACCATTTATTGCACCGAAAAATTAAATGAGATTTTGTGAATGAAATGCGAGAAAAAGTTTTGTATTTTTTTTGGATTTTTCTTATCTAAAACTCTAACAAAAAATTTTTTTCAGCTATTGATTGGTATTTCACGTGATTTTCTCGTGATTTGCCTCGTATTCCATGACTTCGTTATAAATAAGTTCTAAACAGAAAACAAATGTTATTTCAATAAAAGTCTCAATTAAAAGCTCGAGTTGACAAACCTTTCCACTGCTCGACAGTGTGCTCGCGTTCATCGACAGAATGATCATAAGGCGCAGGCGCGGGCGCATTAACCTCTGCGTCGTCGTACCAGACGTTTATATACGCGTGAGTGAGAGCGTCGTCGACAGATATACGTCGCTCGGGATCCACCACAAGCATTCTCGACAGCAGGTCTCGAGCTTGTGATGCCTTTAGTTTCGAGTGTTCAGAAGAGTCAGCGGGAAAGAGAAGGTCGGGAAAGAGTTTTTCGAACGAATATCCCGCATAACGGGGTCTGTTTTCCACGTAATTCCTGACAGTGGGTTGGAGTCTGCGCATGAACTCTTGCGTCGGTGTTCCCAATTGTTCTATGATTTTGTTCCATTGGTCGATATGATCAGTGCCGGGAAATAGTACTGCACCTAAATTATAAAAATAGCATTGTACGTGCAGAGGTGAGCTATGCACATTTTTGACATACCTCTGATCATTTCACCCATAATACAACCGACCGACCAAATGTCTACATTCTCGTGATAACCCATTCCGAGAATCACTTCCGGCGCCCGATAATATCTCGTCACCACGTAAGGGGTCATCATGAATGTGGTGCCCGCAGTGCGCGCCAGACCAAAGTCCAGTATTTTAAGCGTACAGTCGCTCTTCACCACTATATTCGAGGGCTTTAAGTCCTGTGCAGTAAATAACGTGTTTATTATTCTGTGTATTCTTTTAGAGAATATTCTGTATATTTACCCGATGTATAATACCCGCCGCGTGCAAGTGTTTAATACCGCATAACATCTGATACAAGAGATAAGACATACGCTCGTGATCTAAATCCATTTGAATCACTTGACACAGATTTGCGTCCATTAATTCCATCACTAAATATCTATTTGATTAATAATACTAACTATTACTATTACAAATGTAACTACAAATAACTATAATTATTACACGTCTTGAAAGTCTTCTAAACTCTTCTGAGGCGTAAAAGCATTCAAAAGTCCGATGATATTCTTGTGGTCAACCAATTGCATTAATTTGAACTCACGGTACGCGCGTTTTGCGTGCGTCACATTCTGAAACGGCCGGGATAACTTCTTTATGGCCACATTCGTGCCCAATTTCGAGTCATAGGCGGCGCTAATCATCAATTATTAAATTAGAATTAAAAAAAACATAAATACTAATTATATTAATCAAGTTAAATGTCAAAATACAAAAATTGCGTTATAAGCGTTCCGCACTTTTGGTACTTTTACACGCACACACATAGTGTATTGTTATGTAGAGCGTGTATAGAAAAGCACCAAAAGTCAATAAGGAAGTTACATTAGTAAGACAGTGAACAAACACAATTATTAAATACCAAACAATTCCTTGGGCTCCACTTCCAATCGCTTTAAGATTTTGATATCTTTTTAAAATAACAAACTTAGTGTCTCCCACTTCACAACAATAAAACTGCTGTTTCTCGCGCGTGCAGTCCTGTTGTCCTGTCGTCGTCTCTGTCGTCGATGCGTTCAATACATTCACAGAACTCTCGCTCGCATTCGTCGCCATTTTTCAGAGCAATAATTGGTTTCTATGGAAACGTTTGTTTCGTTCTTTAAATCTTTTTTTGAGAAAAAAGTTTTTTCAAAGAATTATTTTTTTTTGCGAAAATTATTGCAATAAAAAGCAAAATATTTTTATATTGGAAATAATGGTTACCATGGATACCAACGGCCGGAATACCAGTCGTTTGGGTTATGGATAAGTTTTGAATTCATCTTAGAATTAGCTAAAAATTGATTGTGAAATATAAAGTATTTTTTTATATCGAAAACAAATGCAAAAAACGAAATCAAAAACAAAAACAAAAATATTTTCCAAAACATTTTCTTCGCGAAGAAGAATAGCAAATAAAACACTATTTCTCTTTATATATAAAGAAATCAATTGTTTGTCAAAGAGTTTGCGCAAAGAATTCATTCAAACGTAAAGTCTTTTGAATTGCATTTTATTTGAGTCCAAAATCATAGCTTTTTTTGGCTTAAAATCTATTGAACTCTTGTCTGTAATTCTCGTGCAAAACAACAATAAAAACAAGAATAAACAACAGACAAGAAATTATTGGCATCTGATTTTTGGGTCAAATCTCGCGCTTTTCCCTAACATTTGAAAAAATATATTTTCACTAAAAAAAGTCATTAAAAGAAGTGTTAAAAGAATCTGTTTTTTATCGCAAATGATAACAAATATAAAGCAATACAAAATGCACATAAAATACAAAACAACGCACACAATCAGCATGCTACTTCTCCTGCACGAGAATTCCCAAAAGAGGTTTCTCTATTGTTGTGCAGTCTCGTGAGACACTCTCTCATATATCTCTCGCGCGCACAACAAATGATTTGCATTTGAAGTCATTTCTCGATTGCACTCAAGAGTCCAGTCATTGCGCGAGATGTGCATTCAATGTCCAGCGTTGTTGTGGTCAACACACTCAGCCTTTGATTGCATTTCATTAGCAGTAATACAGTAATGACTTAATTTAGTTAGAGAATATTCTCTTTAAAAGAATATTCTATCGATTCTAAGGAATAAAGTAGCATAGTGAATGTGTAGTGCAGTGATGCGGCACTGGTGCAAATAATTATTCAAAATATCGCATCAGAACAGGAAAGAGAGTGAGCATGGTGACTCGCGCGCGTTTATCATAATGCGTTTGTGATATACAGCATCATCATATATACTACACACTAAAATGTACTGCATATACTATCTACAGTACTATACTATCTACTCTGCACTATACTATATATAGCTCTTTGTGTATAATTTGTCAAAACAGAGAAATGAACGCATCGTTGACTCGATTGGCCTCATGTGAGCCCCACTTTCATAATGATTTGCATTTTAATGCGCAATGATGTGCACTATATATATATATACTATACTATATATACGCTATTATATGATCTGATGGTACTTTTGGTGCAATCAAAAGAGCAAAAAGTCATTACTGTATTATAGAGTTAGTCTTCACTGCAATGTGTGTTTCACCCGCAATAAGGCTTCACTGCATTGCACTGTCTTTTGAACAGAGAATTATTAGCTCTCAAGAAAATAAAGTAGCATGCTAATTATGATTATGATTTAGAATACAATACAATGCGGAATAATATTAGGAATGATTTTTTGCTCTCTTTTTGTAGACAAACAAATAATAGACCATTAGTTTAATGTTTTTGTAATCATTACTATAACTATTGTGTTATATATTTTTTGGGCTTTTTTCAACATTTGTTACCAATAATTGAATAAGTGGTCTAGCATGGTGATTGAGAAGAAACAGAGCTCTATTCGAAGATTAAATTTCTTCCCTAAACATAAATAATTCTGTTTTCGGCTCAAAATAGATAAAAATCTGTTTTAGTGTTGAATACATTTCGGGTTTTATTTGAAGTGATTTTTGATCAAAAGGTGCGATAAAATTGAGTGAGCACGCGATCTAATCATGTGATTAATAATGGATTACATTGTGATTATGAACGTCACGCGAATATAATGTGGTGCAGCATGGTTATTGTGGTGATTGTATGGTGGTGAATCTATATGATAATGAGAATGATCATGGTGATCTTCACAATCACCATGCTTCACTTGAACCGATATTTCATTCATAGGATTAGTGATTGGATTAAAAGCGCAAAACAACCTTGCTCATCTGGCACTATTACATTACTATTTGCGTCCCTTTTTGGGCAATCATTTCACCATTTATTGAATGTAACATGGTGATAATACTATTTATAGGCCCTTCAAATCCAATAAAAATATAAATTCATTCAGTCTCAGATCTATTTCTGACTCTTTTCTGACATCTTTCGACACTTTATTTTAGGCCACTTATTGATTATTATTATTGTTGTTAATCACGTGAAGTATTTTTTGAGATATACTTTTTTTCAGAAATTAAATCAAAAACAACAATAGTTTGCGCGCAATCTCTCTATTAAAAGGAAATCTCTCTAACGATAATTAATGGCATTTTACGCGCCAACAATTTTTCAATAATTAGTATTTTCTTTGAATTCATTTCAAGTGTAAAAAAGTTCAAAAAGTTTTTTGAACTCTTTATTACTCAAAAGTTTATATAAAATGTTCTGATTTTTAAACAATTTTTTCATTTCATAAAAAAATGTTTTCACAAAAATTATCACTTTATCTGTGTTTTTCTTCACTTTTTATCATAATTTCTGTGATTAATGCAAAAAATCAGAAAAATATTATAATAATTGGTGGCTCTGGTGGTGGTGGTGGTGGTGGCAAAGGTCATTCAAGGTCAGTATTAATTAATTAATTGAATTAAAAAAAATGTAATTATTTGTGTTTTATTTTTAGTGGGGATTCGGGTCCAATTCTTATAAAAACGTCGGGCGGAAAACACAACAAGGGAGGACTTATTTTATATATAGCTGGTGGTGGGGGAGGGGGCGGGTATCATAAAGAAACCAAATATTTGCCGAAATACATACCCATAAAAGTGAGTCACGATTGGGATGGTTTTGGTGGACATCAATATGGCGGACATCAAATGGGAGGATGGGCATGGTGATTAACATGATTATGAGCATGCTGCATCTGATGCTCCATTTCTTTTCAATGTTAAAGGATTTTAAATTCTAAACATTTTTATGTAATAATTATGTAATTATTTTGACCTCAATTTTAAACCCTTTTTAAAAACTTTTCTCTTTTTTGTTCTTTACGTTCTTTTAAAGAAAAGTTTTTTGTGAGAAAATGAGTCTAAAGTTGAATTAAATCATTATTCAAATCATTAATTTAAGAGCACTTCCGATCAGTTCTTGTGGTCATCAAAACAAAACTTTATCCCCAATTATTTATGACAACGATACTTATGTAACACGTGTTTTACAACAATTAAAGGGATTTTTGTTTTTCCCTAAAAACTAGTTGTTTTGCAATTATTTTAAGTTGCGTTCAATTGAAGCGAAACATTTTCAATACTTTTTGTTTTAATTCAAAAATCATTTTATATTCCTTAGTTTTGGGTCAAATGTATTTAAACGCATTTTTTGTGTACAATTTTGTGTCAACAGTGTATTTGTACTGAATTAAGCATGATACTCTTTTATAATTATCTTCTTTTTCAAAATGAATGCGAAGAAAAACTTTTAATACTTTTTAATATTTTTCTCAAATAAGCGGTGAAATGCATTTCCGGTTCAATAAATAAACAAATTTTGGGTAATTTTTACTAAATTATGAAAATTACATTCAAAATCAAAACCTTTATCGGGTAAAATCGGATAAAAAAACCTCCAGAATAGCATCATTAGGAAAAAAAAATCCACTAAAAGCTTACTTTTTATTCAATAAGTAGTTTTTTTTATGTTTTTCCAGTGTTTTTAATAAAACATTTGAAAAACATTAAACTCATGTAAAACTCAAAACAGGTAATCTTTAAAGCAAAAAACCGGTTCTTTTTTTTAACAGAAAAGTATCATGCTCACTATGATACATCAGTAGATAAAAGTAAAGGTATTTTAGAGTTTTAATTAAAAGTTTTCCTTATATTTCACGTGATTTTTAAATTTCTTTCAATTATGTAATAATGTATTCACTAATCATTGGTTTCTATGGAAACGAACTCAAAGGTCTGTGACAAAAGTTTTTAATTGCTTTTTGTTTCGTTTAATTGTAATTCACATGAAAATCAAAACACTTCTTCAAAATATTGTTTTATTTGTGTTTATAAACAGTGTATTTGTGGTCAAAATGTGTTAAAAATTGAGTGAATTTTTAAATAAAACTTTTGATTAAAACTTTTCACATAAAGATTGACAATAATAAGAGACATCTCGTGTTCAACATTATTATTGTTAAAGACCTTGAAATGCATTAAAATGTGAGTCATATGTGATTTCCTATAACATAGAGTTCACGCGCAAACACAGCGCAAGAGTTCCGCCACTTTTTCACAGAAATAACTATTGAAAAGAGACCTCATTGTTGTCGAGAACGAGAGAAACACTTTTGAATGCATTTTAAGTTCATTTTGAGTTCTTATGAAAGAAAGAATTCATTGAAAAATGCCTTCAAAAACATCTGTTTTTCACTAAAATTATTTACATTTAATTTACTTTTAATTTACTTTTAATTTACTTTTTCTTATTAATAAAATTATAATTATTAAAAGAAATATTAAAAGTCTTTCAAAAATTTATTTAAAAATAAATTTTTAAAAGTTTAAAGTTTAAAAATTAAATAAAAAACATTAAAACTTTTTGAAACATATTTTGAGATCAAAAGAAAAGCCGAAAAAGACTTTTAAAAGAAGTCATTCATTGAAAGGAAAAAATATTTTGTTTCAAAGTTTGGCTCAAATTATCACAAAAATGACAGTAAATCTCATTTATTGTGTGCTTAAAGAATATTTAAAGAAACGAACTTTAAATCTAATTCACTATAAAGCAATCTTTTATTAAATTGTATGTTGATCATGTTAATAAACTTTGAGAATATGTAGGTAAATCACTTATATTGTGTTGCTGCTAGTTGTATATAGCAGCATACTACATTAGCAGTATATTGTATATTGTTAGATGATAAATATGTTACTATAATTTAACATGTATTTTGGGAACATTTTATAGTCCTTTAAGTGGATAATAGTTTTTTTAATCTAAGATTTTTGTAAAATTCTCTGAAAATGGTGTAAAGATAAAAAGCGCTTTTTTATATTTTTATTAAATTAAAATATTTGAATGACTTTAAGAGTTTGTGAATCACGCGCTGACATCTATTATTGAATACATTAAACAATTTTATGTTTATTAAACTTTGATTTCTATGATTCTTGTGGTGACACCTGTTGCGTGAGAAATGTTTTAAATAATATTTGTATTTAAATATTAATATTGAGAACTTTCTTAAGTTTTATTTGCAATTAGTTTTGAATTTTTGTCATTCATTTACACACAAAAAGCTAAAATATTTTTGTTTTAAAAGTTTATTATTCTAAACAACTTTTGTATAAAATAAATAGTTATCTTCTTTAGTTAGAAAACATTAATTCAAAATAGTATTTATATTAGAGCTGCTGTCTTCTCGGGAGGACAGTCTTTGATTCGGTGGTCTAGTCCTCTATCCTCTCTTTATTAGGAAAAGTAACTAAAAAGTCCTGTTTTTGACTCAATACAAATAAAATAATCGAATCGCTATAATATGAAAATAATATAATTTCAAATACAAAAATGAATGATGTCGCCCATAAACTAAAAAATCTAAATCCTGAGCCGAAATTTAAAACCTAGAGCAGGAGTCTGAGCCTGAAGAGGATCTAGTGGCTTAGCATGAACCTAGATTTAAATAATGAGAAAATAATTTGTCATATTCTTGTTTGAAAGGATTTTATATTTTTTATTTCAATACTCTTATTAAGTTTATGAATAATGATAGCCATAGCCAAGGCTCGGAACCTTTTGAGCATAAGGCTTAAACTTATGCTAATCTTCTATTAAATTGAGTGTAACTTAATATTTTCTAATTTTATTAAATGGTCTAAAAAATTATTTTTAATTATATGTGTATTAAAATAATTTGATTAACTATTTAATGACTAGTTATTTACATATAAAATGACATTTTAAGATATTTTAATTGTAATTAATAGACTATTTGAGAAACATTAAAAATACATAAATAAGTTTACTTTTATGTCCTGTCGGTTCACCTATTGCTTTAATAATGTTTTCAAGGGTTTTAGGAATAGAATTAACAACTGTAGAAATTGGTTTTTCACCTAAGAAACTTGAGCCACCGAAGCTGTGTTTTTGGGGTCCAGATCCTGTTAGTTATATTCTGTTGAGCTGGCTTTTAATTGAGTCAAAAGTTAACACAGATCACTAAGTGTCTGTGGGCCCGAGTCTAACCTTATGCCAAAAAGAGTTTTTTTCAATGCTTTTATAGGCTAAAGTGGTCCAACTCTGGTCCAACTCTGGTTTAACTCTGGTCCAACTCTGGTCCAACTCTGGTCCAACTCTGGTCCAACTCCGGTCCAACTTAGTGAACTTTAGACCGTGCTGAATATTAGTTAGAGATAGCCAGTCTTAGAGTCAATGTTATTCACACTATTTTAATCTGGTATAAATAGCGTTGCCAATCGTCCAGTTTTCAGAGGTTTTGTTCAGTTTTACAAATTTCAGTAAACTGGACGCTTATTTCTATAAGTTGTAAATTATTATGTATATTAATAGAAAATTTTTATATCTTCTCAATACAATATATAAAATCTATTCTGTGGATTGTACAAACTCCGATTTCTGGGAATATATATTCCTACTTAATTTTATATTAAATTAACATTATTAAAAAGTTATTAAAATGTCTAAAAACGTGCACTTGGGATAAAATGTATCTTTGATCCACAATTTAGTTTTTTCAAGATTTGAGAAAATGTATCCATTGGTCCCCTTTATGATTTTTAAAATTTGAGGAAATGTATCCCTTGATCCCTTCTTCGATTTTTTTGTACAGATCACTAAAGTTATGAACCTTGCAGGTAAGTATAGCTTCTCAGTTATATATTTCATTAAGAGTACTTGGTCAGGAACCCTAGGGTTTAGACATTTTTCTTTAATTCTTCTAATTGTGTAATTTTAAAAAATTAGCTCATAATACGATTTGTATTTATTTTCAAGAATTTAGAAGAATTTTCTATTATTTTTTCAAAGGTAAAGATAAAATGATAAGTAAAAAATTGAAGGTTTATTATTTACAGTTTTTGATCTTAGCTATTCCTTCACACAATTCGTATGTTTCATTTTATGTTTGATATGATAAGTCCTATACTTAAGTGATCCATTTTTTATTTATAATTTATTTTGTTTCCTTAAGGTAACTAAAATTAACTACAATATTATATTTGTCTAGTTACATTTATCAGCTACCTTAAGGAAGCAAAATAACATTCCATATATTCTTAACATTGTTTATGCGCATTCGGGTCAAAGAATTATTATATAATTATTAGAATTAATACTTCGATATTTTGGACCACATTATTAATGGATTGTAATGTTACTGCATTTTATTTATTACTATTTTTAATTAACATTTAATTTAATAAATTTTGAGTAATTTTTTTAAACACTTTACAAACAAATTGGTTTAATAAAAATATAACTAAATTTAATGCAAATTCTCAGATAAAATAATAAAATACATTAGCAATAAAAATACTAACGAACCAGAATTTTTACGATTAATAATTTTGACGAAATAACAAATTATTGTAAAGCAATCATTTGCGACCTCTAGTACACGGTCCCGAACATGTCATATCAGGTCTACAGCTGGATCTCTCTGTACAACGGGTTGCAATGGATGTACGACTCTGTCCAGTATAACACCATTCATCGGCGACACCCAATCGATGACATCGAGACCAACATCGATTTCTAAAACAGCCATAAGTGACCGGCAATTGTTCAGGTATACCCCGAGGTCTTTGTGTACTTTGAGTAAAAGCCTGGCCAACAATCGAAACCGCTATAATTAGCGCAAAAAATGTAAAATTCATTTCTAAAATGATTCAAAAATACGTTTAGTTATATTTTATAGAATGACTGATAGAAATGTGAATCATATGCTTATATATTAATCTGAAAGGAAACACATTTATGTGAACGATTTTAAACAATGTCAAAGATCAGTAACCTTTTAATTTCAAATATCAAATATCTGTATACACTTTACAATTCAATAGTTGTCTGTAT